>JAOEHY010045775.1:31973-43622 GCA_025447955.1 Psilopsiagon aurifrons
GTCCCTGCCCATGGCAGGGGGGGTGGAACTAGATGATCTTAAGGTCCTTTCCAACCCTAACTATTCTATGATTCTACCTGCAACTGCATGTTTCTTTCCTTTGTACAATGTATGATACTCCATGTATGACCCTCCAAAGAAGACAATTTATTTAAATTACCTCAATTTCTATGCTTTCTGACATTAAACCATCAAGAACAGTTGTCTCAGGTAATTGCTAATGCAATTCAAACCACCTCCCACGTGGAATGCCAGCCTGTACTCAGACAAACGTTGCTCATGATCAAGTATTACTATCAATGGTAATATACCATTCCATGTGAAATGAGTTGGTGACCTCAGTCCAGTTCCTATTGCAGGCAGGTGTGCACATTACCTTTGCCACCATCACAGCTGGCAATAAATGGTCACTGTTTGCAGTTTCAGCAGGGAGACCAAGGACCAAGTAAGCTTTCTGATGGAAGTGCCATTTTGAGTCTAGAGGTGGACTTCTCAAAAAAGATTGCGCTATCATGTCAGGATTATGTTGACAAAAGGATTGTAGAAACACTGAGCAATCTGACTTTTTTTTTTCAGTAAACAAGAGAACATTAATTTAAGAGTAGGTGAATCTGGTTGTTTTTACCAGAATTCAGTTTGCTTCACTTCTCCCAGAAACTGTAAGATACATCTGCCAATGGCAATACCAAAAAGCAGAGCATTCTGGAGAGACGTTTTTTGTGTGAGTTTAGAGTGGGTCAATATCATAAATGTAAACACCCAGCTCTTTATACTGTGCTGTTCCAGAAGAAAATTTCTCTTGCCCACCCTAATGATGGAATATAAGTAATTCCTGTCTATATCTGATCTCAATATGATTTTTCACATTTAGGGAAATGAAAGAAAGTGAGCAAACCAGCAGAATTCTAGCAATTCAAAATTCTTGCTTACTAATAGAGGTGTAGTACAAGACTTCAAGCCTCATCCTCTTCAAGATGTACACCAAGGCATGGGAAGGGTTGGAAGAGAGGACAGAAGACAAAAGTCCTGAAAGGTCACCAAAAAATGCTCCAGAAGGACCTAATCCATAGCCAGCCCCCCATTCACTCTGACCTCCTCCTTGGCAGTAAGAACATCAAAAGCAGCCAACTGCGTTTTCCAGGATCCTCTCAAAGCAGAAGAAAAGGCTGTTCCCCAGCCCTTCATTTGCCTTAGGCAACTGCTTATTTGGCCTGTGTCCTGGGATTTGGATCACTGCTAGACAAAATATAAAAGAAATGCGAATGTATATGCTTAGGTGTGCAGCCATTTTTTTCCTCGCTAATTGATTGAAACCGATCACACGCGTGATCAAGAGACCTCTAAGAGGGGCTTCACAGCTCATAGCAATGATGTGGGATCCTTTTGCCTGGGCTTGGAGAGGTCTACTTTGTGATTTGCTGACTGGATATTTCCTTTGGAATACATGAATTTTATATTATGCTCAGTCAAGAGAGGAAGAGGATTATACCTCTGTACATGAATACCCTGTCACACTATTTAGCTTAGCATGTAAATTTACCAGAAGGACCATGAATGGATGACATACATAAGGAAAAACAAATTACAAATGAGTTCAAATGAGTTCTTTAAGCAGAGCAGAACTCAGCATTTGATTTCTCAGGTTCAATCAAGGTATCTTTGTGAGTACAATTAATTACACTTACGTATTCAGATGTGATTACAAAAACTAAGTTAATCTGTCATTGCTGAAGTCTACCTACATGACATGCTTGGTGAAGTTCCTGAAATAGATAAATGGGAAGAAATGGGAGATGCCCAGAATGGATAAAAAAAGATGCCTGGAAATGCTGCTTTCTATCTAATCCAGGATAGGTGGATCATCTAATAGCAATCTGATCTACTGGATCAAATTAACAGCAACAGCAAGTCTAAAAAAAAGCTGAATCTGCAAAGTGAACACACTTTGCAACTCAGAAGAATTTAGAACTGCTTTAGAAAGTTAATTGTTTAAGAACTGCTTATTTAGCCCAAAGAAAATTTAGAACATTTCTCCCATAATTTCTATGGGTTTTTTTCATGGATGCAAACTCTTTTTACTTTTTCTCCAGTTGGGAAAAATTTTACAGAAACAGTGCAGCTGTCATAACACTGTGAACACAGCCAGAAAAGAGTGACTCACATCTTAAACAAGGTGAATTTCATCTTTGATTTCAGTTCTCTCTACAGATTATTTCCATCTCTTACCACTAACTGTGGTGGTCTACCTGCAGTATGTCAGGAGGTGGAAGATCCAGGCCCCAAAACACTTTCTTGAGTTGAAAAACAAGAGAGAGAAAATTCAATTTTCAATTACATACAGAGACAAATCCAAGTGTAGGTAAATTGAATTAGCAGTGCTCCAACAGCATGCACTCCTCAGGGCTGGGCTCACAGGCACTGTTTATCCAATCAGATACTACATAATCTTCAACCACTGTCTTATATGGTCTTTGAGTGCACCTCTGATACAACAGATCATTATTCCTCTGTCAGCTGGTTATCATCTTCCACTTCCACTGACAATCTTACCTGCTGATCAGAGTATCCACTGGGAGAAATGCTTTAAAATTGTACCCAGAGTATCACTCTCCAGACTATCCAAAACCAGGCTATTGCCTGACACTTCATTACTGGGTTTCTTTTTTTCCCACTCCCATTACTGCTTGGAAACCTTTCTCTCTGCAGCAGCTGTCTTAGCGGCATGTCTCCTTCAGTGGAGTAATGAAGACAGTAGTAATACTTCTTGTAGACCTGCTATTACCTGTCTCTTTGCAGGATGGCCAATAGTGTGGATCATCTTCTCCAGTCCCACTACTGCCCTTCTTATGTTGCTGGCCAAAGTACTGAGGACATAATTTTTGTGAGGGATCAAGTCCTCTCTTGCTCATACATCATTTTCCCTCTCTTATGATCAAAAGACATGGGACTTATGGGCTGCCCACTCAGGTAGCAGCTAGAGGCTCTGACTAAATTCATTTAGAGCTCATTAAAGGAGGCGGGATGTTGAAAACAAAGAATAAGAGGATGTATAAAAGACCTCATACCATATTTATCCATGTACATAGAATGGCTGTAGACACCCAATCATGCCCAAATATGGAACTAGAGGTCAAATTCTAGGAGATCTTTTTATAAAAATCTTTTGAGGGATGTTTTCTGGCCTGATTCCTCTCATTTATGTGGCTCCCCAGAGGTGGTAAAGTTTGTGACTACTGGGGACAATATCAATTGTTTTTAATGAAAGCTACTAAAATGGTGCTTTGCAGTGAGGGTTATACTGCAGAACTGAAATACAGCTAGAGTGTCTAGATGTCTTAGGAATGCTTAAACAGTAGGACTTCTCCTGCTTATCTGTTCATACTTAGAACAGGTCGAAGGAAAATGATCTTTTCTCCCTGCATCATGCTAGGCTTTTAACTGCACAATAGAGAAGATGTGCTTAATTGAGGAAGTGTGTCCTAGACACTCTCCAGAGAAAATAGTCTCCCATTAGTCTGTGCTTTAGAAATATTAAGCAATGTGAACATTCCTCATGTGAGAAGACGTAATTCGGCAGGAATCTCATCCCACAGATGTGAAGGGATTTGTCTCATGCTCTCATTCCTCCTTCAGTTCTACTGACTCTTCCAGAAATTTTATTATAATCCCCTTCTTCTTTGGTGAATTCTGTGCTTCATCCACAGGGGAGCATAGAATTGTCCTATTCCCACAAAGCACAGGTAGAGGTTTTAGGTAGAGGAGCATGTTACAGGCAAAGAGTTGTCTTGCGTCCCTTCAATTTAGTCAAAAGACTCTATGCCAGTAGGCATGCTGTACTTTGCTACTGGCGCAGCAGTACCCTAGGCCTTCTATTAAGGTTTCTGAGATAAACCCACCACTGCCCATTGTTTTGGTAATCAGAGAGTTGGAACAGAAGTACAAATTTTAAAAAATAAACAATATAAAACGTTTTCCTCGTACTGCTTACCCGCTAAGTACACCGAGAACCAAGTTAAGTACAAAAAATGACCCTATGATGATTAGTGTAACAAAATAGATCCAGGGCCAGTCCCTTCCTATGGCATCATTGACCTGGAAGAGTGGAATGATAATTAGTGAGACAAGCTCAGATTCTGAGCACTGCAAGGCTCCAGCCAAAGAGATCCCAAGTCACCAGCAGTTAAGATTTTCAATAGCCAGTTTTCTGGAAATTTATGACAGGTTGACATTAAAGTGATTTTGAATGCCCTGAGATTGAATTTCTCTGCCAGAGAATAACACCTCTTTTTTTACCTGTATTGTTATTTGCAATGTTTGAATATTTTGTCAAATACTTGAGATCTGATGTGAAGCTTCCTTCGATTCAGATTTTTAATCCCCCTGAAAGAATCCTGGTGACAGGGAAGAGCCCTTATTATGGAGTCTTGCCCTGTAGCATTGGAAAAAGGACACCAAAACTGTCAGCTTACCCGCTCAACACACCAAGAACCAGATTTAGAACGAAAAAGGATCCAAAGATGACCAGACTGACAAAATACACCCATGGTAACTCATAGCCCATAGCGTCCTGCATCTGGAAAGACGAAGGAAAGTTAGAAGACAGAGAGGGAAAGCAGAAATGATTAGGCAAAGGAACAGAGTGAAAGGTTTCTAAACAGAGCCTGTGGTTGGTTTACACATAATCATAGCATGTGTTTCTGTATGTTCCCTCTTATGTGAGCCCTCCTTTGATTGCATTTTTCCTCTAGTTTCCTTACAGGCAGTGATTAATATAGGCTGAGATATAACCATGTGCTATACTAGCACTTTTTTAGATGTATAGACTGTCACTTTCTGGAGTTTTATTACAACGCCACAAGGGTCCATCTGATGATTCCTAAACTTCTAACCACTGCACATTCATATGCTATTTGCTGCCAGTGAAACTACTGCTAGGTTTTTGTAAGCATGGCCACAGCATATTGTCAGATCATGTTTACTCCCCATGTACCTCTCAGAAAGCATGTGGTAACTGTGGGCGGATTTCCCTGACAATGCTGTGGTAATCTTCACAGTTTACCACACTGAGGGCAGTAGCTGTATGCTTTTGAGCAAGGACCTTTCAAGGCTCACTGTATTCTAACCTGGTCAAGCATTTTCTAAAACCTTCTTACAGTCTTTCTTTATCTTCTTAAAGGATGACTCTCGCCTTCAAAATTTGATTCATACACAACTGAATTCTCAGAGAAATTGAGACTGTAAACAATCACAAGAGCGTAGGTCTGGCTTTTACAGTACTACAAACACCTGCAAATGAATTGGGCAGACTTCTGCTTTAGCGCCAGAATCTGTACTATGTGTAGAACAACTCTATCACATAACAAGATACTGCATATATTCTAAAAGTATGTGCACATAAACACAATTTAACTTGAAGTCTCCTTCAAAGTTCAACATTTTGGAAAGTTGCTAGATACCATAATAGAATCTTACTTTCATGACGATATCAAAATATCAGAGTCCTTTCTTCCCTACTTTTCATAAACACTCATCTTCTGAGCCAGACGTAGCATCATTAAAGAAACAGATGGTGGTTAACATTTTCAGGAGCACTAAAATGACTGATGATTGTAAATTGAAGACTTGCGAGTACTTAAAGGCATAAAGCATCCTAGTTCCTTTGTCTTCCATGCTTTTGAAAATTTAATCTTATGTTGTCCTCTCCTCTGCAACTTAAGCATTTGTTGTGATCACAGAAGAAATATTCTTCCATACATTGTCACTGAGACACACTTCAGGGGAAGTGATCTGACTCAGGATTCGTAAGAACTCAGGAAAGTAATTTCAGACCTTCAAAAAGACAAGGCAGGAGAATAACACTAATATAATCAGTTCTTTGTGGATGAAAGCCCATTATCCACTTCTCTTTCAAAGCACAGTCACTAAAGGCCTTGTCGGCCAAGATCCCACAGTCAATGGGCTGATCCAGAACTCTATCTCAGGGCTCCTTCAGCTGCAACTGAAGTAGACTCATTAAAAAATAAACTCAAAATCTGCCTGTGTAAAAACAATTCATCAGGTCCTTCATCACAGGATTAACATGCTTGATGGTCAGAATAAAGCACCTGAACATTCTAACATTCCCTAAGCATATTAACCAGCTTCCCTTTTAACATTTCTGTTCAGTTAGTTTACAAATAATACTAAATATTCTTTATGTTTGCAAAACACACTTCATCCTACATGACCAAAAAGTAAACACCTCTGGTATGAAACACATCAGTGCTTTAGAGAGAACAAAACAGCATGGCATATAAAGATGGAAGCAAACATTCACCTGAAATTACAAAGAAAAATCAGGAAGGCAAAATGTAACTGCCTAAGCTGGAATTAAATAAAGAAATGGACTTACTATTCGCTCTGTTCTACAAAGAACATGACTATCTATATAAAGCAATCCACACAAACAATGAGTATAGATGATTCTGAAAAACTGCCAATTTACCAATGCAGGCACAATGATGACTCCACTTCCCTCTAATTATGCTAGATGGTGATAAAAAAGCCTCATCTGTCTGGCATTTATCTTTAGACAGGTTTTTATTTTTTTGTCAGCTGGGAAAGTTAGCTGGAAAAGTAAACTTCAAGCTGTTGTACAAGTGAATCCTAAATAGCAAACACCAGGGTTCTGGGTACAGAACTCAGGTGCATGTCAGGGTGGCTTTTGTGCTACTCTGGCATGAAGAAGTTTCCAGATGGCAAGAAGCTTCCATTGTGGCCTGGTAAAGTACAGAATCAGCATAGAGTGTACTCTGGTTATTCCCAAAGCCTGCACAATTGCATAACAATTATACCACCCAGCATCAGCACAAATTAATCCTGAAAACTAGACCTGCATTCTGGTACAGCAGAGTATTTGAGACTTCTCAGACTGAACATTTAGGAGGTCAGCTTTTCATCTGCTTTTTATTGCCCAGTTGTGTATGTAACAGAGGAGCTGAGAGGCAGAGACAGTGTGGAGAAACCACCAGTATTTGGCAGTCTGCCTCTCTGTTGCTGTACTCTCTATGTTTGGTATGTTTGGTGCTCTCATGTCTCATTTTCTTTAGTAGAAGTTGAGATTATTCTATACATTGTTGAACTGAGCCACAGATAACAGAAACGTATGTTATATGTTGATATAACATTAGATATTTTGTAAATTATGTTTAAAACCCTCTTTGATAAAGAGATGATACGCTGTGAGCTTACTATTTGCTCTTGAAAAACATCTGCAGGAGAAATGCAGAAATACAGGCTGCTTAGCAGAAGTTTGGGGTTGAGACTTACTCAGAAACAGCAATATAACAACATTTAAAAAACACAGAATTCTTGCCTGAGATTGTATCCTTCCAAATACCTGGAAAGGTTTCCTCCAAAATGAAAGTATTCTAGAAGCCCAGAATAGACTTCTCTCAACGGCACAATGCTCCCATACAGTTATCAGTAAAAACCTTGCACCTATGTTCAAGTGAAACTGCATCCTGGAAACTTCTCATAATTCTGCAAATGCATAACTATTAATCATGTGTTTATGAATACATGTCCTGTTGACTACAGCTTGAGGCTTTCATGTCGAGTGCAACTTTGGTGGTAAAGCTGTTTTTATCTATTTATGCTGTTGAAGTGGAGAAACTGCAGAAGGTCATGACAAGATCAGAAGGAGAGTTATCATTTGCACACTACTGAGTGCAGAAAAAAAGGTCTGCAAAATACATTATGCATTGTTGTCTGCAGTGAACAGAAAATGGTTTGGTTATAGGTTACCTCTCTAGGAAGGACAGTACAACTCAGGACACACAGATCATCTTTCTGGTCACTGAGTGCATTTCTTCTCCCTGAGTTTTTACTATTAACCATATGAACCTCAACAGACAAGGTGGATTATCTTCTAAATTTACAGTTCTGAACAAAGACTGTCAGCCAGTGTAGGTCTAAATTATAATATTCTAGCTACAGTAGTCAAGATGATTGCAACCTGATTAAGCACATATAGTACAATTGTTAGGTCAGCTGGAAGCACAGCATCGGTGGGAATCTGCAAATTGCCATTTAAAGAAATAATTCTGCTTTCCGAGTCAAACTGCCTGACCTTACACAGTTCGTATCTCAACACATCTCACTACTCTCAAGAGTGAGAAAATTGGTACATTTCTAAACATTAAAGCATTATCTCTCAGAAACCTCAGAGAAAATAATTTTAGTTCCCTTCTCATGATTTACTATATACCATCCCTGTCACCATGGGGACACCATTTTGACTCACCATGCTTCAGCTTTCCAATCTGTGAAGTGGGATACAACCTTGCCCCAGTAGGTCAAAGAAACCACTCATCATCATGACTAAAAGAGGTTATTTAAGCATATTTGAGGTCTGATGGACCTTATGTACTGGGGAAGAGCTTTACCTTTGCCAATAATCCTTAATTGCTACCATGACAATGGCATTTCAACATTCAGTAGAAGGCTTTTCTCTCAATGATACAAAGAATCTCCTAGAAATAACACCAGGATTTTTAATTCTGAAGTTGGCTAATCATAATTAGAACCAGCAGTTTCAGCAGGGGCCAAGGAATAAGTCTGTTTAAAAATAGACCTTTGTGCCTACGTCTTCTTGTTCTTCAGAAGACACAGGTGAAAGTCATATTGGTAAAGCCACAGGCGATATGCATGCTTTACTTGTTTACGAGTCTGGGTTTTCTTTTTCCTCAGGAAGAGTAGTCTGGCACATTTTACAAGTATCGCATTTATTACACGGGCATCATAGTTCAAATCATATATCAGAGGCATATCACCTATTAAAACGATGGCTGAGCATCACCAAGCACACAGTGGAGGTCTTTCAGTCACTTAATGGGAGAGGTAGACACAATTCACTAAATTCTGCCAACTTTACAGTTCATCCATCCACACCCTGACACTTTGTACCAAACGCATTTCATAAATAATTGAAAGTTAAAGGAAAAGTTTAATGCACCACAGAAGAGCAGTTTCCCCTGGAAATCAGCAAGCTGAGAAGTTTGTCTTGTTTAGTGCACAGTACTGGAGAGCTGCAGCATCAGGGCGACTGTGTTAGCTAGGATACCAGGGCTACAGTGCTTCGTGAATAAATTCCTAATTGATTTCTAATGAATATAGAATGTTATGTTAGTCTTTTTCAAATATAGGTCAAGTGCTTCAAGTATTCTATAACGAAGTATATAACCTTTCACAGAGTAACAATAATCGAGAGGACAGTACTCAACAAAATTAAAGGGCAGTAAATTTGGAAATTTTGTGTAGAAATGCTATTTTATGCAGCCTATCTGAGGAATTTGCTGCCTCAGGAAATGATCTAGCCAAATGTAACAGTTATGGCCAATAGAAAGATCCCTAGTTTAAATGAAGTCTTTCTTGTAACAATATAAAATTGGAGAGTCATGGGAGCAGGCGATATTAGAAAGAAAAGGTAACAATTCAATTGTCGCTGAGTATATCTTCCTTCTTGAAACCTTCATTTTGAAAATCATCTCTTTCAGGAAAAGTACCTTCATAACTTTAAGGATGTGTAGAAGTGATTTCCTCAGCTTAGATCAAAGATTTAATGGTAGCCTGGCAAGAATGGCTCTGTGGAAACATAATGGGCCATGCATATACTAATGTGAGATTCAGATATTTATCACTGGTCCATTACAAAGTAAAGAGCTTTGGATTAAAACATAGATTTTCCTTTTCCATTCCCTCATTCCTTCTCTTCCCATGAATATCTGAGTGAATGCATTTCATTCACACATATGCTCACGGAACTACTACTTTAAACTCTGCTTAAACAACACTAGAAATGTTTTTTATAGGATGGGAGACTGTTTTGCACTGTGAGGGAAAAATGTTTTTCTCACAATTTGTTAGTCAGAACTCAGGTACAAACCCAAGTGAAATAAGCAGAAGCTCATAGAATCATAAATCATATAATGGTTAGGGTTGGAAAGGAACCCTGCTATTATTTCTTTGGTTTTCATTATAACTCTATGCTTCATGATAGTTTAAACTCTGCTGTTTCTGAAACTTTACATATTGACTAAAATGCTTCGCATTCATACAAGTCGGTGAACAAAACAGATCTCATAAAATCAGCGTAACATTTCAGGAGTAACTAAGATGAGGTGAACTTCCCAGAAGGTGCCTGGATAAATTTGTCCAGTGAAGAAGCAACACTTGGAAAGATTTCTTTTTCTACCTTTCTTCATGCTAGATATATTACAACAGCAGAAACAGCTGGTGAACAAAATATTCACCCAGAATGGGAAAAAGGATATTGCTGGCATTTGCCAAGAACATCCAATTAACAACTGTAACTGGCAATACCACGATTTTTGAGGCTAATCTTCAAACAAAAAATAAACTATTTGTTCAATCAGACATTCTCTTCTGGTTAACTTCTCAACTGCACAGCTGATTTGGGCTTAAGAACACCTTGGCTTTGCAGTACTTGCAGTCTTTGCCTTGGAAGCTTTTGCTAGTAGTCAGACCAGGCAGAGAACTTGTGATGTGAAGGTTTGACTCCTTGCTTTCTCTTCTTCTCCACAGAGATATAAAACATCTGAGACAGCCTTTTTAGCAGTCATGCTCTTAAATAACCTGTAGGTAGGTAATTGGACTGACTATTAAGACTGTGACACAAACCAACCACTAAACGTGCAAAAAACGTAGTATTTTTTGGTTAGTCAAACAAAACCTGGAAATCATATTTTTCCCTGATCTCTAAATAGTACACATCTTATGCTATACTGGTTTCTTTTTAATGTAATACTTGTGATAAATATATTCATTATGAATTTTGCAACTTATTGTAAGCCACACTGTTCTTAATATTGATTTTAACGAAGAAATTACTCATTGTTAATCACAATTTCTATTTTTTTCACAGAATTATAAATGCTTAAAAGAAGCCCAGAAAGATTTCAATGAGATATAACGGAACTAAAGCTACAGTAAGAAGGGATATAGTACTAAAATTGACTTTCTATGTATGTTAGGTTCCATAAGCACTTTTTCCAACCTGTGGGGCAAACTATGGGATTTCTTCTTTAGCACTGAAATCCTACACATCCTGGATCTGCTGATTTGTTTGGAGCCTGAATGGTGCAAGGCTGCTGCATGTCATGTCAATAAAGACAAGAAAAAAGCACATTTTCACTTGAGAAATTCCTGTCTGGTTTCCACATACACCTCAAGAAAGTCTGTACAGCATGTATCCATCTGACTTCATTCACAGAAGGAGAAAGAAAAGAATTCTATTCCTTGTCAACCATTGTATATCCATAAAAATCTGGATTTACACTTAGTGCATTATTACCTTAAGGATGAAGATTCCACTTTGCAGATCCTTCAGTATTTAAAATCCAATTAGTTGTCTTTGCTTGGTTGGTTTTTAATCCAGTACTCATGTACGTGCAAAATTTAAGGCACATGAATAATTTCATTGAAATTAATGGCCAATAATTCCATTGAAGTCAATTGTCATTATTGTTACCAGCAGAAATGAAGTGATATGAATGATGAAATCCATCCGCATGTCCTGAAGGAGCTGCAAATGAAGTTGCTAAGCCACTGTCCATCATATTTGAAAAATCATGGCAGTCAGGTGAAGTT
>JAOEHY010045780.1:12271-23197 GCA_025447955.1 Psilopsiagon aurifrons
AAAAAAAAACAACACAGCTCCACACCGGCTACCAAGAAGGAGAAAAATGACTGCTACTGCCGAACCCAGGACAATGCTCATTATTCCTCTCCCTTCTTCCTTTTTCAATATTAAATATATTTCAATATTAAATATATATACATTTTATTATGCTTCTTTTAAATAAGAAAAGTTAAAGTTTTTAAAACTGAAGATGATGTATATATCTTTGTGGTGTCTCAAGTAACCCCTGCTCACTGCAGATGTCTCAAAATATTCAATTGAAAATTTGGGGAACAGTTTCAGTGAATAGAATTTATGTATGGATTTTACTTAGGATTTTCTCCTTTACTACAAGTGGTATATTTAATGTATAATTAAAAATCTCTTCTAAATCATAGAGGAGGCATATGTTAATGAAAGAGAAGTTGAATAAAATAATCTATGGTTCTGGATCTTTGTAAAAATTCTGAAGCAAATAAGTCAGTTTTTAAAAATACCTGAAAAGAGGGTAGGTGCTGAGTTTCTATGGGTAATAACCAGTAAGCTGTAAACAACCCTGTTTGACAAAGGTAGATACTGCATGCTCATAGGGAACCAACAGACTTCAAGACAAGGAAAAAAAAAAAAAAAAGATATGTCATATTAATTGGTATCAGAAATAAAAAGTCATACCACTTCTACATTTGGCTTTGGAATGTAACAATGCCTGAAACTGAATGGGAGAGACACATAATATAAAGATGTCAGTAAATGTCAGACACCTCTCTGAAACATGTGACACTGTTACTGTTATCCAAAATAAAATCATCAAGTGCAAGGGTGTTGTTAGAAATACGCTTTTTGTCTTGGGGAAAGAAAGGCATCAAAGTCCGAAATGAGCTGCTCCCAGGAGGGAGGGCAATGCTTGCTTCCCTGCTCTCACACATGCACATCTTAAAAATACCTGTTCTTGAAAAAACAGATTAAAAAAATAGAGTTCTTATTAAGGTAATCTTAATATTCATGCTCAAAACCAGTCAGACAAAAAGCTCCAACTTTAACTTACTCTATGGTTATTTGTCAAAGCTGGATATTTAACAATTTTTCAACCGCAATTTGTTGATTAATTACTATTATTTATTATTATTATTAGACTGTGCCACACAACATCCTTGTCTCTAAACTGAAGGGACATAAATTTGATGGATGGACCACTCAGTAGATAAAGAACTGTCCAGATGGCCACATACAAAGAGTTGTGCTCAATGGCTCAATGCCCAGTTGGAGACCAGAAACAGATGGTGTTCCTCAGGGATCAGTGTGGAACAATCCTGTTCCACATCTTTGTTGGTGATATGGACAGTGGGATTGAATGCACCCTCAGCAAGTTTGCTGATGACACCAAGCTGTGTGGTTTGGTTGATATGCTGGAGGGAAGGGGTGGGATCCAGAGGGAAGAGATGGAATCCAGAGGGACCCTGACACGCTTGTGAGCTGGGCAAATGCCAGCCTCATGAAGTTCAATGAAGCCAAGTAGAAGGTCCTACACCTGACTTAGGGCAATCACAGGCACAGCTACAGATTGGGCAGAGAAGAGATTCAGAGCAGCCCTGTGGAGAAGGACTAGGGAAGTTGGTTGATGAGAAATCGAACAAGAGCCAGCTTCGGTGTGTGCTCGCAGCCCAGAAAGCCAACCGTATCCTCTGCTGCATCAAAAGAAGCGTGAGCAGCAGGTCGAAGGAGGTGATCCTGCCCCTCTATTCTGCTCTTGTGAGACCTCACTTGGAGTGTTGTGTACAGTTTGGGTGTCTTCAACATAAAAAGGACATGAAACTGTTGGAGCAAGTGCAGAGGAGGGCCACAAGGATGATCAGGGGGCTGGAGCACCTTCCTTATGATGACAGACTGAGAAAGTTGAGAAAGTTGAGGCTGTTGAGCCTGGAGAAGAGAAGGCTGTGTGGAGACCTCATAGCAGCCTTCCAGTATCTGAAGGGGGCTTATAAGGATGCTGGGGAGGGACTCTTCATTAGGGACTGTAGTGATAGAACAAGGGATAATGGGTTCAAACTAAAACAAGGAAAATTCAGGTTAAAGAATTAAGCTCTTTGCTGTAAGGGTGGTGTGCCAATGGAACAGGTTGCCCAGGGAAGTTCTGAATGCTCCATCTGTGGCAGTGTTCAAAGCCAGGCTGGACAGAGCTTTGGGCAACATGACCTAGGGTGGGCATCGCTGCCCATGGCAGGGGAGTTGGAATTAGATGATTTTAAGATCATTTCCAACTTTAGCCGTTCTATGATTCTATGGTTAGTATTGTGGTGAAGTTTGCATCTGAAGATCCACAGTTTCCAGCAAGCCAGCAATCCCCACCTCCCTTGAATGTTGGCATGACAGACAAGTGTTTTCATTCTCAAAATTTCTTCTAGTTTTCTCACTCTTCTGAGCAGGAGTTCAGTGAGCAAAAAATAAATAACAGACTATTCATTTAATATCTTTTTTGGGCTATGACTGCTTAAGCCAGAAAGAAATGAAGGAGTGCACATTGCGAGTAGTCATACCTTGCTTTCTTCCCTACGGATTCCTGAGAGTTAATATAGTTACCATACAGAGGTGTTTTAATGTGCCTAAAAGCTACATGGAATATCTTGGGTTGATGCATTATTCACCCTTCAGAATTTTAGACTAATTATCTGCCACATTCATTTGTACTTAACTGTGAATTAAAAATAAATAAATGTGATCATCAGTTAAGTGACTAGACAAACTGATTCCCTGAAATAGCTGAAAATAAGTTTTTTTCTATTTGTTCACTTGACTTGCAGTAAATCAACTTGATACATTCTGTAAGGTTTTTCTCTATTCCTTGTAGTCCTCTATGGTAAATTGAGCATACAAGTGAAAACAGGTGTGTGTATACATTGAAAATGATTCAAAACCTGAAAGAAAGCACAAAAAGATTCTGTAGACCAGTTTTTTTCCGTAAATGCTTCTGTATGGCTACACAGGCTTGCTCTTCTTTTATTAAAATCTTTTTTACTTCAGGGAGTGAATAATGTCACACCATGTATGCTAATTTCCGTTGAGATTTCATCACACGTCAGTTACTAAATGATATCAGCTTGCATGACAGAAAGATGATGTGAATTTTATTTTGTGCTATTCTGCTGGGCAGAAGAAAGTTTTTTGACACAGCAGCCGCTGTGGGTCTTCAGTCTGTGTTAACTCTAATTTCATTCTTATCTGGGAGAAGTAGAACAAAGAATTTCAAATTCAGTTATGTGCCAAGTTTGCCCTATAGATTTTGCTACGACATCTCTGACCCTCATAACAGAGTACCCAGCTCCTTTGTGCAGTGGTGGTAGCAAGCAATAATCTAAGCAGTACTGCCTGCTCTCCTGTGGAGTAGCAAGTGAAGATCTGTTTTGTTTTGTCATTTGATTGTTTTTTTCTCTTTCAGAAGGCATGTCAGTGGAATTACTTTAACAGACTAACTCTGTTTGACATAATAGATATATGTTTAGAAAGTAAACTGTATGATCCTGTAGAGTGTTACTCCAACTTTGCTGGGGAAACCGTAACAGAAGCTAAAACTGCTGCCTGTGAAACTAACTTGCACATCTCTCTGCAGAGTAATTGTTAGAAATCTATCAGCCCTGTCATTTCATTTTAAATTAAGTATGATTTACTTAGCCATCAAACAAGGTTGCTGCTGCAAGTAAGATGCTATATTTGAGAGAGACAGTTCATGTTTAAAGAACGTGAATATACAGTAAGAAACAGATTTTTTTTTTTTTTTTGATGGTGGTGATCTATTGATATAGACCTACGTTGTTATGAGTATATTTTTTTATTACTTTATCCAACCAACGTTATCCATGTTGGGAGATTAAAAATTACCATACACAAGAAAACCAGTGAGGATGAAAACTCATTTCAAAAGGAAATTTGTTTAAATTAGCAGTGATGATGAAACAGACTTCATGTGCCCACAAGCACAGTCCAACACTCCACCCTTAAGCTATTTTTAAAACTCTCTTTAAATATTAAACTCAAATTTTCTGGAAAAAAATAACCTCCAGTCCTTACATGTTTAATCATCAAAATAAATAGGGTGTGCAGGCATATTAAGTTTATTTTTGCTAGATGAAGACTTTGACCAAAAATGGCCTAACAAAGCACACTGCCAGTGAAACTTTTGTCTTTAAATTGAACAAAATGACATAGTGAGAGAAATGCAGGCATATAGAGGAGAAGAGTTCTGTCCCCCAAGTATGTCCCAGCTGTCACTTAGGTAACCTATACTTTAGTGTTCCACAGTCTACTCTTTCAGTTTTAAAATAATCTTAGAAAAACATGAGCATAATTCACCGCAGATGTCAGGGAACTTACACCAGGGGTGAATGTGTCTCCAATTCTTCTCCATTGACACTGGCTTATGCAATATACCCTTCATTTGCTCCTCTGTACATTTTTTACTGAAATGGTTTCACATAGAAGATTTCACATACTAACTGCTCTGACAGAAATCAACCTAGTACTTACTTCACCAATAACATGTGAAAGCTTAATGACATACCAAGATATCATACTAGTTCAATGACAACCTAAGCAAGCACAGACACTTAGGCAACAGAATCTAGATTATCACATGAAACTTCTCTTAGGTAGTTCTGCTTACATTTACATTTGAGTATTATTGATGGTGTGAAATGCTGTTTTAAAACAACTTTGGTTCAAAAAAGATCTCAGAGAAGTGTCAGCTGCCTCGCATTTTAGGATTTGATATTTTTATCTTGGCTAAAACTATTTTAATGGCAATTTCAGATGAGGAGAGTTCCATGCAAAAGTATTAGGCAAAGAGACTGCAGAGTAAGATTTGAGTCCTTTGAGTGTTATGGAAAAGAACTTCATCATGAAATGATCTCAAATTGAGTTGTACTGAATGTCAAGATGCCTTTTATTCGGAAAAGGGGGGAAAAGTGCTTACTTGTTTACAGTATCTGTCTAGTTGTACACCAAACTAAGACAAAACAGAAAGACAACTGCAGTGTGTATGCCTCTGTGTATCTCAATACGATTTTCCAACACTGCCAGTCCTGATGTTGTGGAAATGTTTTGTGAATTACCCACTTCTAGATCACAAATGCTATTGGTTGCTTAATTTTCTAAATTTACTGGATTCTTGCTAAAAATCCAGAGGATGCAATGAATAAAATCAGAGCCTGATACTTAATTAAGAAAAAGCAAACCCACTTCAGTCCACTGTCTTAAATGTGTTATATACATGCTAATAAGGTACAGTTTAATCAAAATTGTTTTGTTAGAATGTTATGTTTTTTGATAGTTGTCTATAATAGGGGCCAAAGAAAAATAATAACATTATAGCACAGCATTTTCGCTTTTTTTTTTTTTTTTTTTTTTTTTTTGACATTAAGTCTGTCTTCCACATTCTGCTGCTGATCACGTAGCACATACAGGCTTCCTTCTGCACAAGTAGCAGTTAAGCACAGAAGTAGTTATGCATATAGCCCTTCATATACGGATACTCAGTGCAAATGCGTTAACTTTGATCCCATAGATAAAAAAAACAACTAAGAGGCAGTTACAGTTTCCAGCATTATTTGAAGCCTGTCCGTATGTAGAAACCGTATGGTGATGCATGTAACATTTCTGCCCATTATACTTAAAAGGCTCAATATAATCATCCTACAGTGTTTAACAGCAGAGTAAAACCACTGCACACAACTACAGGAAACTAACTGTTTATAGCACTTTATACTTAATTTTCTCTTGGGTTTGCTTAAAGTTATTTGCACAATATTAAAATGACCTCCCTAGACCATGAGAGCATGGGTACAAATAAGAATTCTTTTGATTGATTACCTAATTACCACAAAGTACTGTAGTTTATACCCTGAATATTAAAAGGCATGTTATTAGGAGATGGAGAGAACTAAAGACCTATAAATGCATTAAATGCATCAAATGGAGTAAGTATTCACAGCTCAACAGAAATAGTTTTCGGAGTTCATATTCTTCTGGTTTGCCATGTATATTTTGTGGTTTGGTGAAAGAAAGCAGTTTATTTGCTTATTTAATTATTACAGTGTTCACCACCATTGTTTTAATTTCATTCCATCTCTCTCCTCTTTTTTTTTTCCTACTTAGGTTGCATCTTTGCATCAGTGCCTATGGCAGCACTCTGATGCAATCCACAGACTTAACAGGATGTGAATACATGGATAGAGTGCAACTGCTGCAACTTCACACAGCTCTGGGGCCTGTTTTATGTTAAAAGTGTTTTTCTTGGATGAAATATCAGCTCTTGTCAAGATGGTTATTTTTTTAACAGTAGTGTCTGTGATCTTAAGCTAGTGCAGAAGTTAATAACTTAAACGCCTTTATTATGATATAGATTTAAATTAGGGATAGGTGACATGTTCAGACAATATTCACCCCAAATCTCCTTTTAACAAGCAGGGACTCCTTAAAATTGAGAGATATTTGAAGGCAGCACATAGGTTTTTAATCCTTTCAATACTTTCTAAGTGTTTGATAACTGGACCCCAGTTGCCACAGATGACTGATAAAGAAGTCATACAAGCCCATTGCAGCTAGAAATTTGGCTTCTTGATATCTTGGTAGAGGCTGATTCTGCAATTTTTTACATATGGATTTCTATGTTATAGAAATAATTATGTATCTGTACAGATACCAGATTACCACTGTACAGATTTACAAATCCAGAGTTTGAACAATTACATCACTGTCTCCTTTTTAAACAGAATACTATCATTTACTTAGTGTGGTCACTTGTTATTGACAACATCTGCTCATCTTTTAAGCACAGGGATTTTAATAATCATAGAGCTCAACATAGAGCTGAATAATTATTTTATATTTAATTTTGACTTCACATGTATATTTAATATTTGGAAAACTAGCTGTACCTTCATCACAGTTACAACAGCTTGATGAGGTGGGGCATTCTCTCATATTTACTTGCACTTGTCTTCTTAAAAAAAAAGAAAAGGAGAAAATAATTTTCTATAGTCTATGCTAAACAGGCTAAGAGTAAATACAGCCCTTTGGAAAATGTTTATTTCAGACTTTACAAGTTGAAGTTGCAGAAGTTCTTCACTGATAAAACAACATGAAAAGGCTGTTTTCACTTACGTGAATACATTTGTAACACCAGACAATGCAGACAAAGTACAATTTAGAACACCATCATAATATGCATTTGCAAATATGAAAAATAAATCAAAGTACCTGATCAAGTCTAGAGAACCAGATGAGCTATTGTGAAGAGCATGTCTTGCTACATCACTTGCAACAAAAGGCTGGTATTAGTCAATTCAAGATCAGTGCAACTATGGTTTCACACTGATTAGCTCTTCCGCACCACCTAGTGCCGAACCCCGATAGATACTTCTTTGCGACGCATATCTCGAAGTATGAAATGTAAGTCAGAGTTATAAAGGCACAATTAGCCAAGGAGCTCAGCAAATTGCTTGTGATCTGGAATACCTCTGTAATTTAAGTCTTATAATATCTACATGGCATATGTTTTCGGTTTGAAAATTATGTTAGCTAGCCTGAATTCTATGAGCAGCAGCATACCATTAGTGCCCTTTTTTGGGGTAACTACTGTTTTGATTTGGCATGATTATTCTTTCCCTGAGAATATTTAGGGTAAAATGTTAGGCTTGATAAAGATCATGCTTACTGTATAGTACACTGAAACTATCTTATTTTTTGCAGGACATTTGTGAGAGTAAAATTTTTTTTTTTATCATTGTGGCATTGCAGCTCTTGTGACACAATTTTTTCCACCCTAACCCTGAAAAGTTTTCACAAGGAAGCCCACTGATTCCTATTTTATACTATGTTGCACTTTTTTTCTGCTGACCTTGTGTTTTTTTATACCTCTATCATGAGATTTCCCCGAAGTTTTGAACAATATGAATGTTCCCAAGTTTTGCTTTCCTGTGGAAGAACAGTAAGTCCTTCCATCTTTCCCTAGTGCTGATCATTAATAAGAGACTAAATACAGACCCACACCCCAGTAAGCAGTATTCATTCAACAAGTGTCTAATAACTTTTCTACTAAGTTGCTGAATTGGCAATAATGGAAACCCAATCTCCATAAATTGACCTTTTAGCTCCAGCTGAGAAGCTATCTGCTGAATAATAATTGTAAATAAATAAACCTCAACAAAAAACAACCAACTAACCAAAAGACAAAACAAACAAACCCAACAAACAGAAGCCAGAGAACAGCAAGGGTGGTGTTCTTCATGAAGTAAAATGTAAGCAAGAGCCAATGGTGACAGGACCAATACCCTTACCAGTAGGGGTGGAGGCTGTCAACACCTGAGCAAAGACAAACCAGGACCCATGAGAGCAGACAGGTTTGGTCAACAGTCCCATGATCACCATGAAAATCCATAGTGACAAGCAGGACTAAGTGTAAGTCTGCAAGTCATGTCAGCAAGGCACTAATCAGCAATATAAAGGAGCAAAGTACAGAAATATCCATGCTGTATCACAGAAAGGGGTCAAGGCTGAGGGCTCCAGAGCCTCTTAGTGTATTCAAGACCCTGACAACAAAAGCCAAATCCATATTCAGATTTTCTAATGATACATGAAAAAGCAGGGAGTAAGAAGGAAAGCATAACATGTTCCACTGCTTATGTTGAGTATGTATAAAGAAGCCAAGAAAACTGATTTCCCAGAAATGTTAGTGCTTGTACTACTCCTATCTTATACAAAAGAGACAGTGGTACAGCATATGTGTGTGATGTGTGAGTTTCAACTTACAGCTTCTTTTCTCCTTTACAGAATTTAAGGGTACATTTCCTGTTTCCTAGGCTGTTTCCTGGTATGCCATGCAGAATAAGAAGAGGTATGTTATGGTGTTAGATGAACTGGTGTTGACTACATAGAAAAAAAGTGTGTCATCTTCATCAGGTGCTCCTTTAGGCTCCCTGGTTCATTACTGTCGTTTGAGTCTACCTTGCAACTAGTACCCAACAGGATGGGGAGAAGAATTTGAAAAAAAGAATATTCCTCATAATAAAATGAGATTTCTAGGAGTATTCCAGGAAATATTACCAGGATGGTGGATCATCAGCCTGTGGTTTTGTATAGAGCCCTCTAAGAAAAGCAATCGAGTGTTCAGCAGAAAAATTATTAAAAAAAAAAAAAAAAGAAAAAAAAAGGAATTGCTGCATTCATTATTGGAATGATTTATACAGAAGTTGCAGCATTGTACAAGTCTAAGTACATTTAGAACTCTATTCAGTTAATATGACTTAGTAGATTTGACTAGCCTAATCTTCCTAAATAAAGGTATTTAAATCAAAGTGTATGGAAAAAATAATGTCTGATTTATTAATGCACAGACTGCTACAAATTTATTTTTGTAGAAAATTGTGGTGCCATAAACTATATTATTTGGCACACACTACTAATACAATCCTAATCTTGTAATAAATCACTGCAATATTGACAGAAGTACC
The DNA here is from genome assembly GCA_025447955.1 of Psilopsiagon aurifrons. NCBI lineage: Eukaryota > Metazoa > Chordata > Aves > Psittaciformes > Psittacidae > Psilopsiagon > Psilopsiagon aurifrons. The sequence continues at coordinate 21,754 of JAOEHY010045780.1, forward strand.
TACTCTCATATATTATAGTACGTCTTTTTTATTATTATATTTTATTAAGTAACAATTTCCATGGACATATTGCACAAGAATATGCTGTTATAATAGAATATATGTTCTCCTAGTAATTCCAGATCCATCACAATTTCAAACAATTGAATTTTGATGAACAGTGGTAAAACAGAATCTTTGATGGGTTCACTGGGAAAGAAATCTGCTGTAGCCACGTTAGTTCTTATTTCTGTAGTTGTTTTTTCCTTTTTCTTGGTCATCAAATCATACACGTATACTAGGTCTTACCAATATTTAACTCTTCATGGAAGAAAGAGGGGCACGTACCACACTGCTCTCGGAACTCTCCCACAGGTGGAGATGCATTCTCAGGGGGATCTAGTGGGCCCCAGCCCCAGTTCACGTGCCCTGACTGATGCAGCAGTGTCTGTGCTGATGTCTCTGGGCAGCTGATTTTCACAGCCTCAGGAGAGGTAGCACACAAAAACCATTCCCTCTGCCATGTAGTAGTTTGCCCAAACAGTAACATGTTACTCACAACAAAAGCTTGCTAAGCCTCCCTCAGCTCCTAGAAATAACTACTGTAAAAATACTAAGAAAATTTCTTATAGGTTCTTGTGCTTCTGACGTACATAACTTCTGGACTGCTCAGCCTGGTCTCTGGCATAGTCTCTCAGTATCTCTGAAAGTTAAAGAACTGTAAGTTTTGACACTGTAAATCAAAGTGAATTTAAATCTAAATATTTATACAACGAAGGGTACTTTGGTTTAATTACACAGCTTTGGTATAAACTTAAGCCAAGAAAAAAGTAAGATTGCTGATACTGGTTATTTCAGCAGCAAAGTGTGTAGCACAATGTAAAAATTATCTGCCCAAGCAAGCACTTAGCGTGCAACTCCCAGCTTATGTCCTGGTTTTAAACATCATAAATCACATTTCACTATACCAGTTCATATCTGCAATCTACACCAGTATTTGTGGCACAGTATACCTCTGTGAAAATTCTCACATCTCCATAGCTAATATAATAGGCAGTATTATGTTAACAGTAGGTTCTTCACATCAAAATTGTTTGTTTCTGGGGACATGTTGGTCATTTTAGTAGATGGAAGCAGGGATGTAATGAAAACAGATATGAATGAGCACAAATTTCTGGGTGGACATTTTTTCCTGTAACTTGTATCAGAGTTGAATCTTAACTTCTGCTTTGTGTTTTACTGAAGCAGAAGTGTACTGACATAAATGACAATTCATTGTGAATGCAACCTCCTGACTTGTAGGTCCATAAAAGGGCTAGCTTCTTTCTGTAATTGTCTCGATGTGACATGGTGGCTTGACTGTGGTTGGCAGCTAAGTTCCCACTCAGTCACTCACTCACTCCCCACTAGCAGGAAGAGAATATAAAGGGCAAAAGCAAGTTAAAAAAAAAAAAAAAAAAAAAAA
>JAOEHY010045785.1:0-22283 GCA_025447955.1 Psilopsiagon aurifrons
CCCCCCCTTCCCCCCCCCCCCCCCCCCTTGGAGTGGGAGGGAAGAAGGAGGGGAAAGTGAGTAAACAAGCAGCGTGTTTTATGGCTTAAACCATGACAGTTCTGTTAGGAGGGGGAGGTGAGTGAACAAACTGCGTGTTTTACAGTTTAAAACCACAACAACCGTGCACAGCTGGATCTGGAAAAGAAAATCTGTCTACATCTTTAAAACAACAGGTTTAGGCTCTACAATGGGCTTTATCCAAGTAAGGTTAAGTAGTCGTAAGCAACAGATCACATCAATGAGATGAACATTAAATGCTGACCAAAAGAGTAGGACCCTGAAGGAAGAATTTAATAACAGAAACTGGAGTGCAGCTGCTCTAAATCTGACAGTAACACACACAAGAAACAAACAATGAAAAATGGGGATGGGAAAATGTAACCAGAAGTTTATACAGACTCATGAACTTCCCATACCCTCCTACTCTCTCCACTACCCAAAAGCTTAAAATACATTGATTCCAGTTTTTGCATCGTTTTGGAGAGAAAACTGGGGTAAAGCCTAGATGACATCCCAAACCCCTTTTCAGCTTTACTTTCTGTTAATTTTTAGTGGCAGGACTTGAAAAATTCACCTTCTGTAAAAAAAAAAAATAAATCTTTAATTCGGTATTTGGCACTATTGGGTATTTATTAATATATAATAAATATATTATTATTGAATACACCCAAAGGCAAATCCCTCCATTCATAATGAAGCAGTTAATAGCTCAGCAGTTGAAATCAGGCAGTTTCACAATCAGACTGTTACAAACAATTTTAAATACTTTTATTTTCTCCCACATGAGGACTGAATTTTATTATGTAATTTTAAGATCTGTGTAATTTTACGCAGCAAAACCCTACAGCTCTCAAAAGCTGAAGCATTCTCAGCTCTGCTTCAAGTGTTCCTGTTTAGCCACTTGCTAAGCTTTCATGTCCCTGAACTGCACACACTACAGGAATTCTCAGTGCAACCTACATCCCTGACCTCCAGCTGTCCAATGGAAGCACCACTGTCACACCAGCAGAGAAGGGGCACCATGGTGATCCACTCAATCAGAACAAGTCTCACCAGCAACACGACCACCTCTTTTACCATGTGCATAGGGTTCCTGTCAGCCCATCACACCTCATGTTTTATCCAAATACCTAGTCCTAGGAGAGGGCCTGGGGAATGAACACTGCAACACAGTCCATGTTTGCCCTGGGTACAGGTACAGACACAAAGTCTCTATTAGCCTGTACTGGTTCGTACTGTATAGCTACTGGAGAGCAGATCTATTATGTTTGTGTTCTCTTCATTGCTGGCCTATGTCACTGACATACAGTCCTGCTGCCACTATTGCTTTATGTTCTCTCACTTAAATACCCTTAAGGTAGGTATTAAAAATGCTTTTTCTTAAAAGTATTTCAGGGAAGTTACTGCACAGCAAGTTTACTTAGGTCTATATATAAATGCACAAGTCCCAATAATAAAAGTCTTTCAGATAAAGCAACGGTAATATTCCTTCCTGGAAAATGAACCTACAGACCAAGAAAGGCACACAGAAGACACACAGAATATTTCTATCTCCTTATATCACAAACTCACAGCTACACTTCGGTTTTGCGGGGAAAAAACAAACCAAAACAAAACACACACACGCACACAAACAAAACAAAACAAAAAAAAGGAAAATGAAAAAACACCACCAAAACCCCCAAAACAACCCAAAAGCAAATATCAAGGTCAACTGTAAACTCATTTGCACGTCTTAGCTTCTAAATCCAGAAATCAAAATAACCCCAGGCATTTAGTTTAGGTATCTGCCACAGCCCCAGCTTTGGCACCTCTTCATACTCCCAAAGTTCTTCCCAGAGGCTGGCAAAATTTAACAAGTGATTACTACTTTATTCACTTAGTTATAAAATATATGGATTCAGCCTAAAAAGAGTAAGAAAGTTTCCTATTTTCAGTTCATATGAAAAATTACACCAAACAGATAATATCACAGCACCCGCCACTTCACGAGTTTTCTGAGTGCACAGATCAAGATATAAGGGCAATGTCCTACTTCCACTGTTTCACCAAGCCTCATCTTAGTGAGAAGAAATACATTTTCTGCATTTGTATGCTGTAAATCTGCATACTTCCTACCCTCCAATCAGCAACCGCTAGAACTTTATTTGGAAGAAAAATACAATCCTTATTTTGTGTAACATAGCCATGGACATAATGTCTTTTTAGCTGCGATCAAAGAGGATCATTAGCCATTAGGATCCCAAACACCATCATACCACTAACTCTAGCAACACCAGGGTATGCATCAGCATTTGTCAAACGATTCCATAAATGAGGTTCCCTAAACAACAGAGTTCTGGCACTCCATCAAAACTATCTTCTCCTATTAAATGGGTAAAAAGCAGATCTCTCCAGCACGTTGCTGTCATGCTCTTTCCCTGTGTTACAGATTAGTCCCTGTGCTTCTGCCTTTATGTGTGACCAGAGCGTCAGACAATGCAAACAGCATTCCTTGCGTCAATACAGTTACTCTTATATCAGCAAGCTTATGAAATTATTCTGTCACTTCAGATATAAAACTTGGGAAACCAGTTTTCTCAGACACTTAATTTTAAGAAGTGAATCATATGCTCTTCTAAAGAGTCTCCTTTTTGATTACTCTCCATATGTATTTTCTACTGTTTTCCTTCGTCCTGTAGCAGCAGATCAACATAACTAGAAGCAATCATTCCAACTCAGATTCAGAACATGACACCAGAACAGTCAGAAGAAGAGTGCCCTGACTCAGAATCAATTTGGCTATCTTCACTGGCAAACAAGGAACACTTCAATTCGGAGGCTTAGAAGAAGGCTGTTTTATCCTCTCATCAAAACATGGCAACCAATTTCTACAGCAAGTTAACAGATTGATGAACAGCTCAGTGAGCAATACTGATTCACACTCTCTTTCTGATTCATGTTCTTCGCCTTCTGTCTTAGTCTTATGCTGGCAATCTCATTTTTTTCCTTAGTTCTACATACAGTTTCCTAGAATTGACAGAAACTTAACACATTTTATCACCTCAGATGAGCATATGCTTTCATTTATCCTGGAGTAGACTAAATCTCTACTCAGTGAAATTACTATGGATTTTACACCTACTGAATACAGTTCACTTCTAAGAAAAGGAAAAAAGGAGAAGGAATAAGTGCTACATTGCGTGTTAAATAAAGACAATAACATCACATTTCAAGTAGAACAAAACGCCACTCTCTACCTCTAGGTACTAAAGTAAGAATATCTTTTCCCAACACACAGCATTTAATTTTTTTTTATATTGCCTTCTCACTAGTATTTGAAAAATATTTTATGAAAAAAGAAGAAATGTTCTGAATTCCAGCAACAGCTTATGTTATGCTGAGCTACTCATGAAACTGTTCCAATATAGTAGGAGTATACTGTCCCTACCTGGAGCTGCAGCAGAAACAAAGAATACTGACTTGAAAACCCTAAGATGTATTGGGATATTTACTTTTAACATGACAATCCTTTGTACATAAAGCAAGAGCACTGGCAATGCCCAAACAGTTTACAGCTTATAAAGCTACTTTTCTTTTTTTCCCTACAAGTTAATTAAAAGAGGGAGCACAACTACTAGCCCAAAACAAATGAAAAAGTCATTGCTCTAGTATTTAAAGGAAAGTTATTTTAACATGTAATGAGTTATGCAATAACACCTATCTGTTCACACTAGAGCTCAGTGTAACAGCATGCCTGAGAAGCAGCTATATACCTAAAATTATACCTAAAATTAAGTATAAACTTGGTCCATGCTGCTGTCTTTGTATCTGCAGAATATTTAGTCAGCTTTTAACATAACCACCCTTGATGCAATGATACATCAACTCTTCTCTTGAAAGGGGATTCAGGAGCTAAAAACCAGAAGAACTGCAGAAGAGGTTACCTTGACTCTAACTATAATTTCTACATTTTACACCATATATTTAGGACTGAGTTGCACATAGCTTTATTAATATTAGCTGGACTTGAATGTGTAAGCACTACTTTGCATGAACAGCAACTGCAGAATTTAGTTTCTGAACTTGTAAAAGCATGTGTTGGCTTTTTTAAAACATAGCCAAAATAATCAGCTTTATCTGATAAATAACATTTAATTCCCGTGGTCTGGTACAGCTGGTAAGCACCATGGTCTGGTACAGCTACTGTTCTTGCTAACATAAGTTTCACTGTACTATAGTTACTAAAAATATCTGAAGCTTTTAGTGAGAGCAAAGCAACACTTTGGGGAGATGGGGAGCGGGGAATGACCACTAAAACAGGAAACCAGCAGTAACAGTTTCAGTATACTCAAATTACACACATCTGACATAAACAAAAGGAATGAAAATAAGTTCTTCTAAAAATTGAGGGGTATACAAGACAGCAGGGTATTTGGATGGTACAGTTCAAGAAAACAAGATGCCTTATATCTAAGAGAATACTTGCCCAGAAAATAAATACTTCAGCAAACAACTGATGCTTAATACTTACGGAAGTTTCATCTGAAGAAGCATGTTTTAGAGGTATTTGTTTGCTTAAACTCAAATGAAGACCATTCAGGGTGTCAAACACAGTACCAACAGGCAAAGCAGCAAGAAAGTACCATACGTAGTACTTCTTGAGTAATGTATGTGCAGGTGTCTTCTGGAGTACTTACTGTCAAGTTAATGATGATCAAAGAGCATTAGAATGTGTTATTCTCAGGCAGTTCTTGTCCTCTGCAGGAAGATGGTAAAGTCAAATATTCCTAATATACTGTCTAAATCTGACTATCACTGTCACTATTTAGAATGTTTCTATACTCTCTGAATTAGATCTTTCTCTTATAGTAATGAATATCCTCAATTAAAAAACTCAATATTAAACTGTTTATGTTCTACCATATCAGAAAGTGTAACTATCTTCAAATGTTCCTTACATAGCCAGGACACGACTTCTCAACGGTAAACAGCAGCTGATCCTCACCAGAATATACTACATAGCTCCATTTGCTTGGCTAAGAGGTTCAGGCTATTTTTAAATGCTGATCTACTTTAAGTGTATTGATGCAGTGCATCCTCAAAGAACAGTGGTAATTCTGATGATTTTTCAATGATGGGATCCCATTTACCCTCCCTGTCCCCTCCCTCCATACTGTGAAGGCACACCACCCTTCTTCCATATACATGATACTAAACTCTGCGCCAGTGAGTATTGCCATGCATGCTTTGCGTAAAATAAACTCAAGCCTTCAACAGAGTCTGCTGGGGCTGGCACCCACTGTGTCCCAGGAACACTATCTCCCAACCAAGACCAAAAGCTGTCAGACAACAATATCGACAGTCATGGTTTACAGCTCACGGAGATATCATTAAATCATCACTTCATGTTCACATCTTGTATGACTTTACATTCCAAAATGTACTTGAGGTCCTCTTGGCTGTTCTTACTATTCAAGAAAGATCCAAAACATTTAAAAACTGCCACCAGCATATCATCAATCACTTGTTAATCTAAAATGGCCCAGACACTTTGTGCTACTGTAGTACAAAGACTTTTTGCCCCTGGCACTCTTCTTTTTGTTGTTTTTTATTTTGAACTATGATTCAGATTAGCTGTGTGTCACTAGAACATGAACACTTCCATTCTTAAGTCTGCCATATTCAACAGTCAAGCTTTAAGAATGATGAGATTGGTAATGAACAGGTTCTTAGCTCTTTATCCCTATCAATAATTGACTTTAATAACTGAAATAGAAGTAAAATAGAACAATCCATCAGAAATAAAATAACTGAAAATAATACTACTAATAGGAAATAGAGAGAGAGAGGAAGGAATAACAAACACCCCCACCCAAAAAGAAAGTTATGGACAGTACAATTGCTCACCACCCACCAACCAATACCCAGCATGATCTGCAGTGATGTGCCTTCCTGGCTAACACCTCCCAGTTTATACACTGGGCATGACTTGCTGTGGTATGGAATACCCCTTTGGCTACTTTGGGTCAGGTGTCCTGTCTCTGCTTCCTCCTGGCTTCTTGTGCCTCTCCTCACTGGCAGAGCATGAGAGACTGAAAAATCCTTGATCATGGTGAGTGTTACTCAGCAACAATTCATATGTTACTAGTATTGTTCTCAGACTGAAGCCAAACAACAGTACTGAACCAGCTATTGGGAAGAGCATTAACCCTATCCCAGCTGAATTCAGGACATCTGTCAGAATTTTACAGTAAACTTTAAGCAGAAAAAGCAAAACTAATGTCCCTGTCTATGAATAAAAGATAAGAAATACTTCTACTTCATCTGTTTAAGGAAACATCACTGTACTATGATACTTGGTACCTACTTAATGTTCCTCAAAATTGGTAGTGGTCTCCTGTCTCTGTGAAATGTTTCCATGTTCATCTTATGAACTCTTTGGAATATATGTGTCCTTGAAAAATCTATTACAGGACTGCATTTGGCCTTTTTTTTTTTTAATATGTGCAGTCAGCATCTGCAAAGATTTGCATTTCCTGCCAGAAATTCACAATAAAAGTAACATACGTGTACATGTATCCACTGTATCTCAGCAAGCATACAAGAAACCCAACTATTATTCTGCTATCTGGAAACACCTTAAAATACTTTTCCTCATATTTTGAAAGCACAGTACTCCTCACCATTAAGTTAGCCATTTGAGAATAAAAGCCTTTTTCAACTTATTATTCTCATCCATCACTCATATACGAACCAATGGTAACGCTTCAACCTTCTACTTAGTGATGTGCCAAAATTCACTTTGGATCATTTCCTAAGAGACAATGTGATTTGCTATCACTAATATTGATCATTTGCACAGACACCAAGTTGCAATCTCATCAAATAAATGACTACTACTACCTACCTACCCCAGAGCAGCAGGTGGCACCACTCCTCATCATAAATACCTACCAACAGTGCTATGACATGAAGCTAAGACTAACATAAAAGAAGCTTATTGCTAAATCCTACCCAAAATACTCTGTTAGGTCTCCATTTTAAATTCAGGATAGTTCAGCGAAGGGTGGCTGGAGGCTTATAAAGTCCTTAGTAGTACAATTTACAGCCTTCCATAAAGTGAACATTAGGAAACATTCATAAAAGAGAGTATGCTTTCTAGTTCTGTTGGATTTTCTTCTTTTTACAAGAGACTACTTCTAAAACTCAGAAGTATGGCTCTTCTCTGGCTTGTGTTTGTTCAAAATAAATACAAGAAGAGATGCACCACTTTCAAGAACAATTTCTGAAACTAGGTTTGAATGTAAGGAACTCTCCTGAAAGCATAGCATGTATTACTCTCTCTGAGGACTACTGACCTGAGTAAGAAACTGCAGGCACCCCTCACACCAACAATATGCTAGTGCTGGCATATGCCTTTCAGGATCTTGCTGGCTATGTACAGGACTCAGGCTCTGAAAAAGCAAGGTGTATGAGGCAAGCCTCCGTGAGGCTGGATTTTCTTCTATCTACACATGCTACGCATCCCTCCCATCTGCAGAACAATCCATAAAGGCGGAAGTAAATCAAGTAACCCTTCTCGCACTTCGAGGTTTCTTGCCACTAACAGATCAAATTATGCTTAATCTTTCACGCTAACATGAAAACACTATTTTTAAATTGCCAATAACTTCCAGCTTACAAACCAAAAGGATCTCTGAACCAATGTGCTAGTTTAGAAATAATCAAGGAAACATATAAGATCACATGACCAACAGTTTCTTCTATCATCGATAAAACTTTCTGCAAACTCTTTTAAAGCTTCATCTAAAACCCAGACTTCACCACCACTTACATTTACACAATAGAAAAATCTTAAGCCATATATCTAGAAGTTTTAAATTATTTCCAACTTACATAAATCACTTCCTATCCTAGCCACCAGCATTAATCTAGAAAGTCTATAATAAACACAGCTATGCAATCAGTACAGCAAACGTGAGCTTTTTATCTAGTAAACCCACTACTCACAGTTTACCTTCATACCAAATTCTGCATTCACAGAATCATAGAATCATTTAGGTTGGAATACACATCACTTCTTATGAGAAGCATGAATAAAATTGTGTAGTTTACATATTCAGTGGAAATGTTATCACCTTATGGAAAGCACTGAAAATAATTTCATGCTGATGCAAGACTTTATTCCCTTGAAGGCACAGTGTCTTCACTGTTTCAGAACTTCACCAACACATACTGTAGTCTGTGTGCTAAACATTCATTTAACGAAACCCAACTGGCAGCAAAACTACCCAGTAACGTGCTAGCCAAATTTGCAAACAGGCAGGCAGAGTCAAAAAACTCACTGTTACGATCTGTCCAACAACAGGCAATTTTTTAAAAACAAGCAACCGAAAAGGATCAACAAACCCACCCCAAAACATGCAACAGACACACCCACCAGCAATAGTCATTTAGCTTAAATCGTATTAGTTTACACTGGTATTTTTGGCAAAACCATTAGGGTAACATACACATTTTCATTTTTAACTCCAGCAGGATTTTCTTGCACACTATATTTAAAATCACCTTCTACAGCAGACACACGCAAACAGCACTGTTCTTACCTAAGCCCCTCCTGGGTACTAGTTTTCACTTCAAGCTTGGAGCCATCTATCCACCCGCTCAACTGCTAACAGCAGAGAATGGAAACACCACTCTACGAAGCAGTTCAGGCTGGTGAGGTTGCACCTTCCTACTCAGCACTACCGAACTATGAGATAGTAGCATTTAACCAGTTATTTGTAAACCTGTATCACAGTGAATCATTGGACTGTGATTGCTATACCAAAGGATATGCCTATACTAACCTTTGTATGACCAAGCAATCTCACCACTAGGCATTCTCTTTGTCTGTAAGAGAGTTGGGCATTTTGGGTTTGGTGGGGATTTTTTTGTTTGGTTTCTTTTTGTGTTGTTGGTTAGCTTTTTTGTTTGTTTGTGATTTTTTTTCACTAAATTCTTTCTTCTCCATCTTACATCTGTGACAGAAAAGCTCACGCAGAGCAAAAAGAAGAAACAGCAGCTGATATTACACATCTGTAAAGATAAAACATCAAAAATTGTATTTTTCAAAAGGAATGGCTGTAAGAAAAGGAGTTGAAGCTCTGAGCAAAACAGAGACAGTAAGAAGGGAAGAGGTAACTGAGGGAAAAAAGAGGCAATTGCCACTATGAAAATCAACAATATTAAAATGTTCTACATGAAAGTGAACTAATAATGACTTTAGAGTTTTTAGTTTTATCTCAGTGTCGTCATAAAAAGTCCAAACTGACAGCTTTTCATAGACTACTGCAATTTCACTAAGAGAGCATTTTAACTGGCCAATTATTATACCTTACCAGACACATGTACTCTAATGAAAAAGCAGAAGGCGGATAAAGCTCTGTTCCTCACAGAACAGAAGTTGTGGTGGCAGGGAGCTGCTGGCATGTTAGGAGGGGTGTTTGCCCTCTCTTTGAGAAAAACAAACTCTAATTTTAGATTTTATAAACTTCACAGATACATTTTTAGCTAAAGGAGAAGATTGTTTTATTTTAGTAATTACTAATAACAGCAGTAAAAACATTTGTAATACCATCTTCGGAATGAAATGCAGTGAAACAGCCTCAAACACACCAAAAACTTCAAATACAACCAAAAACTCCTCCTTGAAAGTCTCATCTGAGCTTAAACTTTCAGTTCTCGGAAAGTTCTCCTGTCAGGAGACCAACAGGTTTCTTTGTCTTACATTGCGCCTGTGAATCTTACTTGGTATCTCAAATTTTGGGGCATGCACAGAACTCTTTGTTCTAAACAGAAAGCAGCCCAGCATCTACAGTGCTGTTTCATAAGAAAATATCAATGGAATACAGAAAGCAGTCAAAAGGTTTTGCTTCCGAATATTTACTTCATGTCCACCACTGAGGAGGCAGGGAAAGCCAATAATCAATTTATTGCAAGTCAGGTGAGGAGAAACATCAGCAGGTTTATCTGATGCCAAGTTCTTTAAGTCCAACAGGGAACTGCACTGCACATGCACAGTAAGCAAGACACAAATTTTCCATAATGAATCAGCCATATTGTGGGAGCAAGACACATTACAACCACCTAGGTTACTATTTACCTGCCTGAGTATGCTCAATACAATTTATCTGATCACCATAATAATTGTGACATTATCCTATTCAAGCACATCAAGCTACCCCAGCACGAATTAGACACAGCACTGCAAAATATACATAATCCTAACAACAGCCAGCAAAACAATCAGGTCACAGGTATGTAGAAGTGACCACATTTCGACAGAGGGCAAAGAACAAAGCATTGGCAATTTGCAGGTAAGAGAAAAATCTGCTTTACACTGTTCTGCTTTACATTAATGGAAATGCATAGCACTACAAAAAGTTAGCATCAGATTTATTAACAGAATTCAGTGGTTCAACAGTATTTTTAGACCTATGGTTTAACATGAGATCTTTGTGAGTAAATGGAGAATTTACTTTGTTTGACTGCTCCTTATCAGACTACTAGCTTATACAAATCAATCCAGATGAGGTCAATACAGGCAATACTGCGCAAAAAAAATGAGCACCTGAATATGCCAGAGGGCAATACTGTCAAAACTTAATACACAATATGTAAACACAGATAAATACAGGTTCACAACACCATCACCAAACACACACCAAAAAAAAATAAACTATGTTAAACATTTCTCTTAGAAAGAAGGTTTAATGCTGGCAAGAACACAGGCTGCACAAGATCCTCCTGAAAAAGCTAGCATATATAAATAATAACGATGGCTGACGGATATTTTTACACAAAATGAGTAAAAATTCCACATACCTTGCTATGGAAAAGAACAAGAAATAAATCATGCAGCAAGTAGGACATCAGATCAGGCCAGATGTTTATAGAACAAACACTGCGTCACAAAAATACTGGCTTAAATCCAGAGAGACAATTAGGACAGTGTGATCCTAGTAAGACACCCTTCCTAAACTTCAAACCAATTAACTGTAATTTATTTCATAGTGAACTTATGGCTAGAATTGGAGACCTTAAATTACTAAAATCTCTAAAAGCACAGTGTATTGTACTTAACATGTACTACTTAGAAATCACCAAACTGCATCATATGAAATAAATTACTTATGATTCCAAAATTATGTAAGCTCAAAGGGTTAAATCAGCACAGCTACCAGAAGAAGACATACTCTATAAATGCAGAAAAAAATCCTATGAGTTTGATACTGTCCTTAAATTACCACATTTTAAAGAATGTCATCCCAAAATACACACCTTGCGGTGCTCTACATCCTACGGCATCCGAGCTGATTAAGCACTGACATCAGCAGAAAATCTTCTGCTCAAAAAAAAGCACTGTTCACCACTGCAAAGTGCAGAGGAAAACATTTATTTAATAAACCCACTGTGAATATGCCATTTTTTTCCTCCTCTTCAAAGAAGTAATTCTAAAAAAAGAAACTACTGTAAGTTTAAATGTTCAATATACCTGCCCAAGTAAATTTTCACAGAAAAAAATCCATAAATCTGACTACCACACTGATGATTTCAGAGACAAGGAGGCAGAGATAATATACTTACAGGATTAATTCAGCTAACTTCAGGTAAGTAAAACCAGTCCTTATGCAAATACAAGTGCTGCTTCTTTCACTCTACTCTTTTTCCACTGCACACGCATAAAAAAAAAAGAAAGACCAACAAAAAACCACAACAACAAAAAAAAGAAAAAACACACGAGGAAAGCATAAAGAGAGAACTGATTCTGTTTTACTTCTCAATATCCATGAGGTTTCATTAACCAGTTATCAAGCAAAAAGAATGGAAGGACAAAAGTTCACGAGCCAGCAGCTGGCATCACAGGCACTCTCCATAGCCGAATTCAAAAGAAATGTCAGTTAGAGTGGCAGCAGCTACAGTCAGTGCTGGAAGCCGATGCCTCTGCGGGAAGAGGATGCTGGGAGATTTTCCCAGTCTGTGCTGCAGCCCAATTCTAATCCATCACTCCTAACTGCAAGGAGAAAATGGAGACATGAGTAACACAAAGTGATTTATATTTAAAGGTAAAAAACAGAATTACCTCAGTATTTCCTCAGTATGTATTTATATATATATAATAAGAAAAGATGCTACAATTAAAGTCAGACAGAAAAGTTATCTTAATGCAACTGCAGACAAAGTAAATCAAACATACAAGAGTTGGTAGCAAATAGCTCTGAAGAAAACTATCTCGTGTTTAATTTTCATTATTTGACAGTACTCAAACAAATCAATATATTTTTTTATTCACTCTTTGACATTTTTTCCTAAGAAATCCAAATTTTTAGGCAGAGCCCTACAACCAAAATAAATTAATAGCACAGAGAGGTAGCTAACAAACAGTTATCTTTATGAATACCATGAATATCTTCTACTTATCTTCATGATGAAGCTAAGTAGAAGAAAGTAGGAGTCAGAATCGAAACAGCTACAACAGTTAGCTTCATCCCCTTGCTCAAATCTCTCCAGATGAGACATGGGAAAGCTCAGCAGTAGAAAAATAAACTGTCTTCCACCATTACCTTTGAAAACTACTCTTTAAAGCTGTTACCACCTGGGCTAAGAGTACCTATTCCTAGCTATGTTTCTAGTCATGAACTGAGATTTACTCACAAAAATGTCTCAAAGAAACACAAATGCCTTTGAAACACGATGAGGTAACTAAGGATTTGCATTCACCCCTTTCAGATGGGTGGCAAGTAATAAAAGCAGTAATACTTCAAATCAATCTATTTGAACAACTGACTTTTGAAAACACAAGTAAGAGTGCAACATACTAGGAAAGAGCTGAACAATATTTTCAAGAACATCTGAGGAAAAGACAGGCTATGATCAGGTAAGACAGGCTTTGCAGGACAGAGACGGACAGCTGTAATTTATGCAGAACAACTTTAAAATGAGGATGTTTCTACCTCATCCCTGAAATTGTTCCTGATGGTGTTAAAAGAGTTCAGAGACACTCAAGCTCTCCATTACATGATTTGGAAGCAATACTTATGTGTATTGTCACTTATTATATTAACATTATTTGTGAGAAGAAGACACAAAGCGTCAGGTAGAATTTCACTTTTGAAAAGAACAGAAATTTTGTGCAATACAAAAACTTGCACAATGCGGCCTGAAGACATCTATTCATATGCAAACACATAGAAAAATCTCACACCAGAGGCAAAAGGTGTAGCTGCAAAAAATACTAAAGAGTTAATGATAAAATTATTGCTCACTCCAATCTCCTCAAACTTAGACAATTTATAATCCAAGGTATAATCCAAGAACTGTTAGGGGTAGAGAAGGATTAAATCTGGCTGCTGTCACACTACTGCTGCTCCAAAGCTTGAGACTGACAATATAAAGTAGCTACTGTGTCATATTTATGTAGCTATGAAAGTATTATTTAATAGATATAAAAATCACCTTTACTGGGCTATTTTTTCCCTTGACCTTTAAGATCAAATGTAAGAAGATAAAACTTTGATCATTTAAATTGTCATAGCTGTTTCTTGCCATGTAAAAACAAAGTCAGAATCTAAATTCAAACTTACAGAGACAAGCAGTGCTCTGAAAAGTTTCTGGCACCCTGAATTCAGATTTGAATTTAGGACTATTTCCGCAGATGTTCCATTTCATTCACTGACAAAACATACATGTGCAGGTATAACTGAAATCTTAACTACACTTCTGAGATTACACGGATAACTTGCTCTAACTTCCTTAAACACTTCTGGCCCTTAATCTATCACCCCAGTAATACCACACAGAGCTGCTTTGGTAGGATCAAGGATTAACAGTATCCAGCTTTGGGCAGGAAAAAGAGAATGCAAAAAAGTAATGGTAATGCAGCAATGAAATATGCCTCTTTCTGCTCATACTTATAAAAGTAAATCCCAAGAATTCACTTATTCATCAAATCACCTAGCTTCCATCTTCTCAACATTTAATTTTTTTAAACACGTTTAAATGAGATCTCACCATCCTTCCAATGACACGGTAATTCTGTATCTGGTATCAGAAATTTCTATACAAATAGCATAACATGAAGGCTACCTCTGCATATGAACTGTTTCTAGTTCATAGACAACTACAAAGCATCTCCTATAGACATAGAGAGGCAGCTACCATAATACAGTATTATTACTGTATTTTACCGTAATTACTCTAAATGTGGCTTTTCATTTGTAGAAGCTTCTGATAATGGGGTAGTAATTGAAAACACCATCTTGCCTTTACCTCAAGAAAAAGACTGCATGCCAGGCAGTACCATGGAAAAGCATAATAACCTGATGGCAACTTATTCCTGTCACATACAGATGACATTTTAAGAACAGCATGTAAAATGAGATGGGAGAAAATCCAAATACAATTAAAATTTCATACAAGTTCATAACAAATTGAGAACTTCAGAGGAAAAAAAAAAAGATAAAGATAAATCAAAATAGCAGTGACAAGATCTGCACATGGTAGGCATAATATGGTGACAGTTAAAAATTGTCGAGAACTCAAACTTCTTTTAATCATCTTCTTGTAAAACTAAAGAAGAGATCATTTACAGGATTATACTCTGGCACCAGAAGACAGGGATCTCTGCATTATACAGAAAGAAATTCTGAATAATTTGGTGAAAAAATAAGGCAGCAGAAATATATACAGGAAAAAAAGTCATATAAGTTGAGATTTATTCAGTAAGATCAACACTTAAGTTCATGGTTACTCCACAGTAAGATTCTGATGAGGCATTTTTGCTTCAGTACTGATGAAAAACTAAAGAACACAAATCTGTTCCGTCCACTCACGGTTTCAAACCTGTAGATGCTTGGCACGAAATAGCCTTACATTACCTTGTGGAACAAACTTGTGCAAAACTCAGAGTAAACAGATGCTTCAGTGAAAACATGGGGAAATATTTGGTTAAAAGTAGCTTTCCACCAAAATTTCTTGGCAGAGGCTTGAATTTCCGGAACAGAAAGAACATTTGTCTCCAAACACTCAGTTCCTTTTACAACAGAACATGCAAATCTTAACTAGTTCTCAGTTGGCACAACCATGTAATGGCAAATTTACTTTCACATATAATCATATAACTGATATATCAAAAGTCATCACCAAGCCAGTACTATGAAAGCTTAGTCACTCTCTGGCAGAGAAAACACTAGGTGAAATGGTACTTCAGCTTTAAGCAAAATGGCAGGCCAATCTATTGTAATAGCCTCTCTTTGGCTGTTAAACCAGTAAGTAAAGAACTGCATTTACACATGGAACACCATTTAATAGATCCTCCCCATTCCTACAAAACAAGTATTTTGGGCTCATTACAAAAACTGTTTTGAAGTTGCTGCGTATACCTACAGTAGCCACCACCAGCAGAAGATCACAAATGAGTCTAGATAAAGAATCTAATCCAGTTAGACTATCTGAGCAAAGAATAATTTCCTCCTGGACCTGCCCTCAGATACAACAGCCAGCACTAGAGATTTAAGGAAGGACTTTACCCTATTAAGATAACTCATTGCCCTTTTAACATCTAACCTCCACAACCTGATATCTACAGTTAGGCAACAATATTTAAGGAATAAACCCAGTTAAAGCCAAGCTAGATTAGCAAAACCATTTGCTAGCATTTACTGGAGCCACATACAGAGCAGCATTATTCCATATATTTGACACAAAGAATTACAGAGTTATGTATGAAATACTATGAAGATGTGGTTCCCAGACATTCTTTCCAAATTCACTAAACAAACAAGTTGATTTGACAGAATTTGAACTAGCTCTGATCTCAAAAGCAAACACCAAGAGTCTTTGTAGAAACAACTCTCTATAAAAAGGTCAATTTTAGTAAAAGTAGTATAAAAGTAGTAGAGGGGGTATAACAAACCTGCAATAACACACTAGAACAAATACCAGTATATCATCACAGCGCTAAAACAATGCTCATTTCTTATGCAAAATAAAAGACACTGAAACATTGATACATATGAAAATTTTGAGACAAATATTATCAACAGCAGAATTAAAAAAAAAAAAAAAAAATTAAATACAGCTTCCCAAAAGGTTGAACCTCTGGTAATTCATTGTATCAGTGTAGTAATGTTTCAAAATTTCTACTACTGTATTATCAGTAAAAGAAACTACCATTAATTCTAGATGGGGAAAGGTCAAGAAAACCAGTGTGGCACTGGATTGGGAATAGGCTTCCCCTCCAGTAAACTCCCAGCATCATTTGAAAATGACAACTAAAGAGTCTCAAGAAAGGTAAGACTGAAGACTTCCACAAAATGTTCCGAGGCTCTTTACAGTTCTTCAGGCACACTTTTCTTAGCCTAATCAACTGAAGAATCCTACCCAGATATAAAAGAATACACATATTTCTGTTTAATTCCCATAACTAGCAAAGTTGCTAATTGTCAAAACTCAAAACAAGTCGGCAGCAGCAAATATTCCAACTGAGATATCCCACTCTTACTGCTCAAATATTCACAGACTGAACTGCCCCTCTATTTTCAAAAGGAACAACATACACAATTATGCCAACTGCCCACTCATGTCTCCCCATGCTTTTAATATCGGCAAGCTTCAATCAGTTGAATTTGACAGAGAAGCATTAAAAGCAATCTAGGCAGGGCAGAAATACGTAATGGATACCTACTGCAGGAAACGCTACAGTATAATACTTAATTATCTCTTTGTTGGCCTGCTGAAAAAAATCAAGCTACTTATTGACCATGCAGGAGTAAGAAGGATGCAGATGCAGCTAGATGAAAGGAGAAGTAAGTAGGTCATGAGGACATGATGGTCTTGCATGATGAATGTGTGATCCAGATTTTCCACTATCCCTGAGCTATTGTTTCTTCACCATGCAAAATCATCTAGAGCTGTCAGTACATAACTAACAGTTACTAAATCTTCTATTTTTAATTCTTTACAACTTTCACATTTATTGACAAATACTTCATCACATCTATCAACCTAATTACACTTCCATTTCCCAACTCCTGGGGACCTTAACTGCTCTAGAAAATGTGACTAGCGTCAACGCATACAAAATTATGCTTCCATAGAACAGTGTGCATGCTGTATTTTGTCACTGTTTATATAGTTTAAATAAAAACATGCAAATTTTTAAAAACTCTACTTACACGGGGATATTTTCATAGGCATCTTCAAAGTTTTCCTGCAAAAATAAAAAAACCAAAACTGTTTCAATCAAAGGCACATGTATTTTGGAACTCTTTCATTTAAACAGCAGAAAGTTAACATTACCAGATAGCACTTAATTCTGCAACATACAGTAATAATCAGAATATTCAGCCTGCTGACTTTCTGCAATGCTTTCAGTGCAAATCATTACCCAAACAGTAATACCCTTCCTGTGCCTACTAAATCAGACTACACTTAAGTTAAACCAAAGACCTCTTCCTTTTCAGACTTAAAAACTTTCACCACGTACATCCAAGAAGGCAATACAGACTTATGCCTCAGGAATACGTACAGCACATCTGATGTATCCAGGATGCTCTAGCTGACCACGATACACACAAACAAAAAGAAGAAAAAGGTAAAAAAAAAAGTGTTCTAAGCACACAGCCGATATGCAGGTTGACCAGAGTATACATAGTAGATCCCGGATACATTACAGATCAAGTACAAATTCAGCCAGCTCCCACACTTGCAGCAGTTGCATGAATAGCTTGGTCCACACATCCAGAGATGTCTCTCTCCACCTAGATTCAAGCCCCTTTCCAAGTAGGTTGAATTTCAAATTAAAGTAAAATAAAAGAAGAGACACACAAACATGAAAATGGTCAGGATGGTTCAGTTCATGGGTCATCAACTGCTGTATTCAGTTCCCAAAACTGATTTGCAGAAGTGTGTGGCAGAGAACTGGCTAACAGCCATTCCTCCTTCCCACTCCACACTTGCCAGTGTTTGGTAACTTGGGGAATTCCACACGTTGAAGTGCTTGATGTACTTTGTCCACCTGGTGATTTCCAGTTGATGTCTGTTTCTAGTACCAGTCCAGTTCACCCTTTCCCATGTAGACTTTTTCTTACTCATAAAGTCATAACCTTAGTAAGGAATTTCTCTAGTCTGACACCCATTTGTATAAAATGATTTCTACTCGAACCTTGCTCCCACTACCTTTGTTTAATGGTCCTTACTTTTTAACTTGAAAGACAGTGAAGAATCAATTCCTACTTGCTGTTTCCTTGACACAATTTTTAAAACTTTTGCTATTTCATCCAAATCTTTTCCAAGCCAAAGACTGCTACCTTACCTTTACTTACAGTAACTATTTCCTGCTTATGACTGTCCTTTCTGGTCTTTTGGTCAGAAAACCAGGACGCCTGATGGAATAGACTATCATGATTTTTTTCACACATCCCAGGAATAACAGTGACTTGGTGTGACAGGAAGTAAGAAAAATACCTTGAGAACACTGTGTGAAATGTCCATGCAACCACTGACACTAACAAAAGAAACAACTCAAGTGCCTTACGTCAAGGCTGTCCACTCAGTTAAGGCAATGCACAAGCTCATAATATTGCTAGACTCACTGGCAGGGAAGGGGAGGAATAGTGTTTTAGTGGTATTTACCTCAAGCATGATAACATGAATTTGAAGCTAGCATTCAGTAACACTTCAGAAGGCAGACCTATGCTTCCTGAAGAGTGAGTTCTCAGCAAAACCACAGGACAAATTCAGCAATAAACTATGTGACTGAGATACATCCTCCAGAAAAAGATTACTTGTATTTTTATTGGAGGGAAAACCTCCATTCAGAAGAAAAACCAAACTGTTGGAAAAGGATAGACTTTAATCATCCTCTACAGATAGAATATGCTACTACATCAGCTCTGAACTACTGCAGTTGTGTATTCTTCACCGCCAGTAGCTGCCACATACAAATGTATTTAAAGAAATGTTATTAACAGACTGTCCAAATTTTTCTCTTTCAAGCTAAGTTTACCAGTCAACAATACCACAGTACAAGAACAAGACCTACTGTAAAGTAATTAACTAAGTAATCAGCTTAGATCAGGCTCCATTATATTGTTTTCTTCTGAAGACAGCTGAACTGAGTTTCAAAAAGCTGAACAGGAACCAACAGGAAGAACCTGATACCCATGTCTCACCCTAAACACTGATATGAGTCATCAGTCTTCTAATAAAACACTTCTCTGAAGACTGTTTCCTCCTTGAGCCACTTCTACAGACAAGAGAAGAAATTCAGCAAAATAAAAACACTGACAGCTTTTTGACACAACTCCATTTTAACTAACAGAACAACCTGGACAAGCAAAAGTCAAGGTACTTTTAACTGTTAGGTACTTGTAAAGGAAGGCAACAATCAGAAGTTTACACCAAGATGTAAAAACATCTGTGATGTGAACCTCTTGCCTGCTCTTACAAACCTGAAAGCAGTAGCTATGTGCAAGAATGGGAAAGAATTCAAACTCTGTCTAGATAAGGATCTGACAGATACTCTGCCTAGCTCCTAGTGACTTTTGTTCTCTGCTATTCACAATGGTCTGAACATTGAAAGGACAAAGTGCAACCTTAGTGTTTATTTCCACATACCAAAGCACAGGAAATAATCACAGCCTCAACAGATTCCTTAAGGAGTCTAAAACCAAAATCACTGAAGGCAACATCTTGTATGCTTAACAAAACAAAACAAAAAAACACAACCAAAACAAACGCACAAAAAAAAAAAAAAAGAGAAAAAACGAGAAAAAAACAAAACCCACACACCCACACCAGACAAAAAAGCACAATTTTTCAATTTTTCTGAAGTTCCCTGTGCCTTCCCATTTCCCACTGCATGCAAAACAGGTATGAGAAGGCACCCAATTTGACATCTTGTTCTGCTTTCCTTTACTGCCTCACACAAGCTTGTAGTTGGCTTTACAGACCCTCACAGTCCCCCTACATATTCAAGAAAGCTGAAGGCACTGTATGAGAAGCATAGCCGTTTTCTACTCCTCTCAATGCTCATTGGAACAAAAAAGACACATTTCCTAAAGTTTAAAGGAAAAGACTGCAACTAAAGTACCCAGAAAAGCTCCTCCTACAGCAGGTTCTGGGATTCATCATGTTCCTACCAAGATAAAAAAGGTTTCAGAAGAACTCAGAAGGTACTAAACTTGTCTCCAGTAGTCTGTTAAAATTTACTTGTAAACTAAGGCTGTTTGAGAAAAAAAAAATAGGAGTGAGGGGGTACATAAAATACAGAATATTGTGAACACTTCAACCTATATACAATATACAAATGTGTACTGGTCAAGCTGTATATGACCTACATAATATGTATCAATTAGAAATAAAGTGATTGATAAAGTTACCCATTCCTCAGAGAACAGAAGCAGGCCAAAACCAAACACGGACAGACATATTCTTGCACATTTCGTTAAAGCCTGGTAAGAGTGTCCATCTTCAATTGCTCATCCCAATACTGCAGCTTCCAGCTGATATAGATGAAATACCATAACCAGTTTCCGGAGATACTTGTTTGCTTCAGTCTACAGCAAAGCAGATTACTTAATTCAAGCTACACAGTTTTACTTGGCACCCATGACAAGCTGCACACAAATTCCTTCAAGCCCAAAGTTGTGTGCAACCTGATCAGCTGTTTTGTGACCTCTACACTTCAGCAGTGTTAGTGTAGGAATGCAATTTCCTTTATTTACATGGCTGGAAAGACTTGACAGACAGCTGTCCTGGGTTCAGCAGTAGCAGTCATTTTTCTCCTTCTTAGTAGCTGGTGCAGTGCTGTGTTTTTGACTTTCAGCCTGGGCACAGCACTGATAATACCGATGTTTCCAGTTGCTGCTCAGTAATGTTTAGCCTGACCAAGGACTTTCTGAGTCTCATGCTCTGCCAGAGAGGAGGGGAAGCCAGGAGGAAGCAGAGACAGAATACCTGACCCAAACTGACCAAAGAGGTATTCCATACCACAGCATGTCATGCCCATTATATAAACTGGGGGCAGTTACCCAGAAGGGTTAGATCACTGCTGGGTCAGGCTGGGTATTGGCTGGCAGTGGTGAGCGGTTGTATTCTCTTCTCTTGTTATTTCCCTCATCATTATTATTATTGGTGGTAGCAGCAGTGGTTTGTGTTATACCTTAGTTACTGGAGCGTTCTTATCTCAATCTGTGGGAGTTACCTTCCTTCGATTCTCCTCCCCATCTGTCCAGGAGCGGGGGAGGAAGGCAAGGGAGTGAACAAACTGCTGCAGGGCACTGAGTTACTGGCTTGGCTTAAACCACAACAGAGTTTAATACAGTCCTTCATTCATTTCCTTCAGCTGACCTGGGTCCATCCTGCAGCAATTCCCAAAGGTCTTGCTCCAGCATGCCCTTGTTACAACAGCCACACACATTCAGCAGAAATCTTCAGGAAACATGAACTGCAAAAATGGCAAAATAGCCTTTTTTTTTTTTTTTTTTAGATATTCCACTCAGAAAAAGAAGCCGTTTAACAGCCATGTCTCTCAGTACATAATGCTAGCTAATGCTGCTATCCAGATTTTTATTGTACCTTTTCCAGAGCAACACACCAATCGAAGAATTTTAAAAAACATGAATATAAGTAAAGCTGCCACTAGATGGCATGTCATAAACTGATTCAGACTTCTCCACAAAGTTGGGAAAAAAACACTGGCATAGGATTTGATGAAATAGAGCTGTCGTAAAATTATTTCTCTTGAATTACATTAGCTTACTTTTTTAAATTACTGTATATCGTACAACAAAAAGATTTCACATCTTTTCAATGCCTCATTTTCAAAATGTGACCAGGTTTGAAAAGAATTAAGCTTACACAACTTAAAGATACTCATGTTTTGCAAATTCAGGAAAGTCAAAGTCAGGCAGACACTTATGTGGAGACATTTACAGTGTACTAATGCAGAAAAACTGACCAGAGTTCCTGTGCTGTTTAGCAGTAAGAGCAGAAACCATTTGCAGCAGACCACAATTCACCTACAAAGCCTCATGAAAAACAGTATGCGAGTGACACCCTTAAACTACCGGACATTTATCAGTGACTGTAGTTTTGTTCTAATACACTGGTAGAAAACGGAAGCAACTGCCATGATTATGATTCGGAGAAGAGTCCAGGAACAAACTGGCCAGCAAAGTTTTCCAGCTGACAAGCAGGTATTCTTTATTGCGGCG
>JAOEHY010045786.1:0-17516 GCA_025447955.1 Psilopsiagon aurifrons
GCTGTATTTTTATTTACTTAGAGACCTCCTTACTAAATCTGGAAAACACTATTAAGTTGCCATCTCTTAAATTAAAAATATCATGCCTAGATGCTCAGCAGCCAGCCTTTGCTCCTACTCAGGCAAAAACTTGAGTTTTCTAATAAATCAATTACAACAATGAGGCCAGATGGCTCAGCTCAGGACATTGAACTTTTTGGGGTTTTTTGATCATGGGTAAGTTTCTATTGCCTTATAACTCAATTCACGCAAACTTTAGATGACCATAATTTCAGAGTACCAGTTTAACACTGATAAGGAAGGAGTAAGCAGGATAGGTAAACACTGGTCTAGTGAGTGTTAACTTTAGCTTTTTTCCCACTGCAGGATCCCTGTCCCCTGGCCAGCCCATAATTCACAAAAGGTCTAAAGCAATGTAGGCAATGTGGAAATAATTTGTCTCGGAGCTTTAAAATCTTGTTCAGTAATAATGACTGACCTTCAAACTTCCGTAACTCTATCAAGCCCTGTGTAGCTGATCTCAGCTGGTGTGACTGCTAAAGGAAAATAGGATGTTGCTGAGGTGACTTCTGTTCAAATCAGATTTTATAAATACAGTTTCTTCAGGAATATTCTCTGCAAGACTCTCTAGTGAAGATGAGAGTTGCACTCCCCTCATAAGAAGAGAAAGTCCTCTTATTTGATAAGGTGGTGTATTTATCTGAGTGCTTAAGCCAACTATGGAATAAAATATCAAATGCAAGAATAAAAACTAAAATTGTAGAGAATTGAAATATAAAATAAACTTGTGTCTATTCATCAATTTGTGAATAAATTGAAAATATTATATATTTTTTCTTAAAATGTCCAACAGAATAAATTCTTATCAATTGATTTTATCAATTTGTATAAACTTGTACATTTGAATATAGTGACATAATTTTTAAATTATTTAGAAATTATAAGTACTAAAGATTGCTCTTCAAACACTGTCATTAACAATGGCACACAGCAACATTATATGGTGGTAAGGCTCTAACTTCAATTTCTTGTCATTGGTCCCACAGTAGATTTCTGAAGACTGCTTAGAGAATTGAGTTCTTTTCACTAGAGATAAGCATCATTTCAAGAGCAACTAAACACTATTCCCTGGCATTCTATGCAAAGCCAGTTAAGACCTGCAAGATGTAAACCAAGTTCAGTTGTTTGGTTTTGGGTTTTTCTTACAGAAAATTGGAAAAAATATAAGCAATGCTTCTTGATCAACCCTGTCTAGAGCACTTAATTGGTTAACTGCATAACTCTGAAGACAAGGTACTAGAAATATGAAGTTACTGAAATAGAAAAGTGTCATTTTCATACTGTCAGTTTTTTCCTCTTGAGAGAGGCATGTGAAATAGTGTACTGACTTTCAACCAAGTGTTTGCTATTGTAACTCTGGACAGAGTAGAGGCTTTCACTTGGATGAACGTGGTCTGGAGAGTACAAAGTTTATACTAACTACAGTTCAGCGATTCACAACCCTAGAAACTGACTTGCTAGCTATTCTAAGTTGTGCAGGCTGCTTATACCCTGGATAAATTGTAGACAAAAGGGCAAGTAGTTGACTTTTAAAATTCATACCTTGCCCTTTCTTTTCCTCCCAATTTGAACTGCAAAGAGTCTGAGAGGATCTGATCTATGGTTCCTGTATGTTTTGAGGCAATCTTGTCATTCAAACCATAAAATTTCATGTCAGTCAGAAGAAAGCCACAAACTTCTTTTTAAAGATTGAAAATACCTTTTTATATTCTTAAGATTTGGGTCAGATGTCACCTACAACTTTTCAGGTAATTAGCAATGGGAAATGGCATTGAAAAAAGCAAGTAGGAAGGAAGTATTTCAGAACATGCCTCTAAGGGATAGCAATAATTTAAT
Organism: Psilopsiagon aurifrons; assembly: GCA_025447955.1. Taxonomy (NCBI): domain Eukaryota; kingdom Metazoa; phylum Chordata; class Aves; order Psittaciformes; family Psittacidae; genus Psilopsiagon; species Psilopsiagon aurifrons. Next base: position 1,897 of record JAOEHY010045786.1, read on the forward strand.
ATGGGATGACTATCATAGTACAGCATAGGGAAGATTCTGCTCACCTAACTTTGTGGATATTATAGTGGAACTTACAAATTTTAACAGCAGATTACATTATTTATTTATAGTTTTAGAAAGCCTTTGATGAAGTGCCTAATGACAAAGTTTTATTAACTATAGGATTCTACAGTCAGATAGTGAGAATCTGTTAGTATCTAATTAAAACATACTAAAAACTCCAGCCCAGTGATCCAGCTCACTGGATATGGCTCTTGTTCCATTGAGGTGCATCTTCATGTCTTTTTTTTTTTTTTTTTCCAAGCAAACATGCACTACCAGAGAAGGGTTTTTTAATTCACCTAAATTTAGTCATCCTTAAAGCTCAGGCTGGCTGAGCTTGTTGCTTAGGATTCCTCTGTAGGTGTTTAAGATTGAAGCAATGAACCTTCTGGCAGCCTGTCTTTCTCTCTGAAAGTTACTAAGGGCATTTTGGTGATTAACAGGGTGAAATAACTTTTACATGGCTGAATTTAATCGGCTAACAAATCCAAGCTCACAAACCCTTCCCAGTCTTCAGTTATTCAGTAGTCACTGAAGTATCAATAAGTATTAGTCCTGTTGACTTATGATTTTATTTATCTGTATAACCATCTTCCATCATCAAAGTGGGAGATACAGTGACATTGTGGTACAAAAGAATTATTGTACTGCAAGATGTAATTGAATTTAAGAGGCATTATTTAGGTGAACAAAAAGAATATTCTATATTTATCAAAGCATAGCATCTTTCACTAGTATTTAGGTATATATCTGAATCTAACAGAAGAAAGCACACCAACTCTTCATTTACACAGAGAAGTAAATTTACTTCCAAGGAACTGATGCTCCTATGAAAAATATGTTCAATCTGTAATAAGAGTAATTTGATTACCAAAAAAAAAAAGAAAAAAAAAAAAAAAAAAAAGGAAGGCTGTCACTTTCCTTTGGAAGAAACAAAATAATTGCATCTTGGTAGTAAGAAACACTACTGCAATGTTTGCCATCAGCACATTCAATAAGCATTAAGCATAAGAAGACATAGAAGAAAAACTGACTTGGGCCATAGTTTACATAGTGCTTTACAGATAACCCTGAGCAATACAATTCAAATAAAGAGATTCCTGTCTTGAACCTAAAATTTGAATTTTAAGAAAGCCAGACTGCAAAAACCAAGGAAAAATATAGGGCTGTGATAAAAAGTACATGTACTTTTCAAAAAATGCATTATGGAAGACACTAATGTGGCTACTACAACCAAGTTGTGCAAATTATTATTTTTCATTACAAGTGCAGAAAGAGATCTACAGTATCCTAATGCAAAAGTAATTACCGATACTGTCCATTTTGTCTTCAACTTGAATGGGGTAGGGGTGGGGAAGAGAGAAGGTAAATACCACCATATGGAGAACAACAGTTGACAGAGCATCCTATAACAAATGTTTTCTTTAGTTATCCATAGCCATGGATGGATGAATTCTACATCATCTTAGGAAACTGGTTGGATTCTACTTATAACTTTAGTAATCATTGATGACAAGAGTATTTTCTAATTTGGCACCAAGTGATAAATTACTAAATTCCTTAAAGTGACTGTTAATAACTTGCGATTTCATACATTATCCCAAGAAATTTAAACAAACTCAGGAAACACTGTTTAGATTGAAAAGATGATCCAAACTCCTTCTGAGTCATCAGTAGAAGATTCAGCTATTTCAAATTTCTAAGTGATTTATTTCAAATTTCTGAAAATACAGAATTACCCAGAAGCTCTTTAGGGGAAATATTAGCAAAGGAAATTTCTAGATATATGAACTAATGTTATAAAATCATTAAATAGTTAGCATTGGAAAGGACCTGAAGATCATCCAGTTCCAACCTGCCTGCCATGGGCAGGGACACCTCACACTAAACCGTGCCACCCAAGGCTCTGTCCAACCTGGCCATGGACACTGCCAGGGATGGAGCACTTACAACTTCCTTGGGCACTCCATTCCAGTGCCTCACCACCCTCACAGTAAAGAACTTCTTGCTTATATCCAATTACCCATTGTCACTACACTCCCTTATGAAGAGTCCCTCCCCAGAATCTTTGTAGTCTCCCTGCAGATATTAGAAGGCTTCACAAAGCCTTCCCTTCTAGAGGCTGAACAGCTCCAATTTTCTTAGCCTGTCTTCTTTGGGGAGATGCTCCAGCCCCCTGATCATCCTCGTGGCCATTCCCTTCATTAATGTGTAATACCGAGGCAGTGATCTGACAAAACCATCAGAACATCAACATGTTGATGATTTCTAATTAGTCTTCCCCTGTGCAGCTAATCAAATCATCAGAATTTTTTAAGATCTCTCCCCTACCTCTACCACTGGGTGCAGTTTCAAAATACATTGAAAAACACATACTGGCAGGATGGTACCGCTATTTTCCACTTTTCCCATTCTTTGCTTGAAAATCAGACCCATTTTATCCCATGGTTGCACGCGATAACCAATTTAATAGGAAAAGAATATGTTCCAAAAACCAAGAAACAATTGTTTTCCATGAGATCACCAAATGGGGATGGGAGGAGGAGAAAACATAACTGTCTATTTTGAGGAAAGCCTACTGATAGGGAGGTAAAAGGGTTAAAAACTTTCTATCAGTCCTGATGGGATTATTCTTTCTCAATGTTAATATTTTAATGCTCAAAGTTATCTGGCCCTTTAAATTTCTACGGGTACCTAGTAACACCCACAGAACACATTTCAATTCTCACTGAAGTCAATGAGATCATAGAAGCATAGAATCATAGAATAGTTAGGGCTGCAAAAGACTTTAAGATCATCTAGTTCCAAAACCCCTGCCATGGGCAGGGACACCTCCCCCTAAACCATGCCACCCAAGGCTCTGCCCAACCTGGCCTTGAACGCTGCCAGGGATGGAGCATTCACAACTTCCTGGGCAGCCCATTCCAGTGCCTTACCACCCTTACAGTAAACAACTTCTTCCTTACATCCAATATAAACTTTATAAACTTGCGTGCAGCCATCCAGCCACTTCTTTATCCACCAAGTTGAACACCTATCAAATTGATGTCTCTTCAATTTAGAGTTAAAGATGTCATGTGAGACAGTGTCAAACACTTTGAACAAGTCCAGGTAGATGACATCTACTCCTCTACCCTCGTCCATCAGTTCCGTAGCCCCATCATGGAAGGCCACCATATTGGTCAGGCAGTATTTCCCCTTAGTGAAGCCATGCTGGCTGTCACCAACCACCTTGTTGTTTTTCATGTGCCTTAGCATGCCTTCCAGGAGAATCTGCTACAAGATTTTGCAAGGCACAGAGGTGACACTGACTCATCTGTAATTCCCTGGGTCATTCATTTCCCCTTCTTGAAAATGGGAGTTATATTTCCCTTTTTCCAGTCATCAGGAACTTCACCTGACTGCCATGATTTTTCAGATAGAATGGACAGTGGCTTAGCAACTTCATTTGCCAGCTCCTTCAGGACCCACATACGGATTTCATCAGGTCCCATGGACTTATGCATGTTCAGGTTCTTAAGATGATCTCAAACCAGATCCTCTCCTACAGTGGGCCTAAGGTCTTCATTCACAGTCCCTGCATCTGCCTTCCAAGACTTGGGTGGTGTGGTCAGAGCATTTGCCAGTGAAGACTGAGGCAAAGGAGTTATTAAGAACCTCAGCCTTCTCCAAATCCAGGGTAGCCAGTTCTCCCGATAGCTTCTGGAGAGGGCCCACGTTGTCCTTAGTCTGTCTTTTATTGGCAATGTAACTATAGAATCCCTTTCTGTCATCTTTCACATCCCTAGCCAAGTTTAATTCTAAGTGGGCCTTAGCTTTCCGACTTAGTCCATAGCTTCCTGGACAACATGCCTGTATTCTTCTCAGGCTGCCTGTCCTTGCTTCCACATTTTATAAGCCTCTTTTATCCTTTGAAGTTTCCTCAGCAGCTCCTTATGCATTCAAGGAGGTCTCCTGACCCTCCTGCTGCACTTCCTTCTAGTTGGGATGCAACACTCCTGAGCTTGTAGATGAAGAAATTCACTACCACACAGGGTAAAACTCTCACTAAGCTGACAACTAAGATCTGAGACTTTAGAAATAGCAGGCATTCATGGACTTACAGGTTGTAGGTGCTCTGATTTATCATGTTTTGCTTGAGTTAGGGATAAGTTGGCTGAATCACTTAGAACATCTTTGAAGAAACCAAGCACCTCTGTCTCCTTGAGCCACACTGAAATACAAGAGATAAATATAGCCCATCTGAATCTTGAACCTAATACTGTTTTAACAGATATGCAGGACCAAAGTCTTACAAAGAAGTATTTATGTGAATGTCTTTGTGCACACACAGAGAAAGAAGCAGGTAACAGGAAACTATTGAGAAAAAAAACCTGATTTTGACTAACCTTGCAGTAAACTAAACATGCTATTACTTGTGTGAAAATATATCTGCAAACTAATGAGATTCAGCAGGTTATTATACAGCACCCCAAGACTGTTGGCAGTTTGCAAATAAGTTAAGACACAAAACTTGCCCCCAAAGAATTTACGGTGTGATTTCAGACATGACATGGGATAACAAAAACAGAAAAGAGTATTTTTGACAGGAATGATAACTGTTAAATAGTTTTGTAATGTGCATATTTTAGTGATTGCTTCAGATAGTTTAAATATGATTATTTCGTTTCTCTAGCTCTTTTAATTCTACCTCTCTTCTTTGTCTCACACTGGTTGGTGTGCAGGCAGGCCTGAAATGGAAGGGGTTTGCTGAACATGCTCAAACAGGTGAGCCAAATTTCCTCAGCCTCATTCCTTTTTGATGTACAGTGTTTTTTTCTTCAAAATTAGAGCTCTAACACAGCTGTTTCTTACTGTGATTGCAATCCCTTCCAGCTTATTGTCTACATAGAATGGAAAATCATATTAGAATTATACCTGCACTTAATTAGGAGCAAATCATGAATGTTCCAGGAAAATAGCAACTGAATTTTGTAGCAAGCATCTGCTTAGTTTGAGCTAACAGAAATTTTTATTTTCTTTTCACACATTTCCCTCCTTTAAAATATCTTTTTCCTTTCAGAATCACCCTTTCCTTGCACACAATATTTTTGCCATTTAAGCATTTTAATAAAGCTAATCTGGCATGTTATTTTTGTTCAGATTCTAAATCATACATAAAAACATAGTGTTTTAAATACAGTATTCAAAAATATGACAAAAACTACATGCAAATGTCATTGTATTTATGGTCTTATCCTGGAACGTATAAGCCTAAAGAGCACTCATCTTCATTCTATTTCTTTTAGTCCAACATTTTACTTCTAGCTGTGCTTGAAATTAGTGGGATGACTGACAGATCAAATTAGCAATTCCAAGCAAAAAATGGCATCAATTGTGCTCATTGTGTAGAACAATTTTCTCACTGTTGTCTAACCAGTAAAAGAATGGGGTAGGTATTCTTTGTGATAGTTTAAAAATGGAAGGCAGACAATGAATATAGTAGATCAATAAAGAAATCAGTAACATTAATTGGTGGATGACACCTTTGAGTGCTGAAAAGATTCCAAAAATCCTATTTTCAGGTGAGGTACAGAAAGAGCTAGATAAGTTAGAAAGAATAGATCGGAAAATACAGAATTGCAGATACTGTTAATTACATATGCATTTTGTAATAAAACCAGAAAGACACAGAAAACAATTTAAGCCGAATCTACAAACAAATTTTACGTAAAATATGGGGGGAAAAAAAAGTGAAAAGGGAGGGAAGTATACAAGCAAGAATCCTTGTTAGTGAATTTGGGTGTTATGATTTTAGACTTCAGACAGGATCATTGTAAACCCCTGTTCTTAAGATTTAGATTGCAGGCCTCAACTGAGCCACAGTTTGGAATCCAAAGCAAGCAAGACGGGACAATGGCAGCATGTGTGTTCACTGCTCATCTTCACAGTTTTCCCTCTGAATACATGAATTCAGCAAATACAAATTCACATATAAGCTGGTCACCTTAAAAGCATGCTCTATAGATGTGGACCACATTATCTGAGAAGTCACCTATTTTTGCAAGCATATCTCCACAGTAAAATGGAAAAAATGCTGCTTCAAAGTTCCTTTAGATGGTAAAAAGCAAAGTTATAAAATGAAGTGTGGCACAGTGTGAATTCACCACCCCTGATTTGGAAGGAGGAGATAATTAATCACTTAACATTATGACAGTAACCAAGGAAATCCTCTATCTTTTTGAAAATAATTTAATCAATCAGAGTACATTTCAATAGCACAACAGGTATGCGGCCGTAGCAATGGGCCTAATCTGCCACCATTCAAGGGAGAAATTGCCTGCAGTGTACCACACCTGCTTTCTGGCCCTTTTATGCATATTAGGTTTCCACAGAAAGTAGAGTTCCTGGAAAATGGATGGTATATACCCTAAGTTTACCTGAACAAGCAGGTAAGCTATAATGGATATTTGCATTTACAGTGAAGGGCTACTGAAACTGACAGTTTAGGCATTAACCAAGGCACCTGGATGTAGTACATTACACACTGTTATGAGAAATAATATAGTCACAGCAAGTGACTCATTTTGGAGGAAAAATCTATATGAATTTAAAATTGCGCACGTCTGACTGGTCTTCTTCAGTAAGTCCTGATAACAGGGATTATAGAGTTTAGCCAAAGTTACTGAGTGAAAAAGTGACAACAAAGTAATAAAAATAACCTACAATTTTTTTTTAAGAGTGGTACACCATTCAAAAAGAAGTCTTTGGTGTATTCATTTAAAACATACTTAGAGTATCATTGTAAAATCCCTGAATTTAATTCACAAATGAAATTAGGAAAGAATACTTGGCAGAAAACAGACAATTTGTCTATTTCTGGATATTCATGAACAAATAATGCTAAAAACATGCAACACCTTGTAGCATATATTTATAAAGCATGGAGCCAACTGTAGTTTTCACACGACAGAGAATACTGGTGATTTCACAGTCTCCTAACTTCCACTAAATCAATTTTTTTAAAATGCTGGATTGGGAAAAGCTTGAATCATATGTGACAAATCTAGTCAATTTTGGGGGCTTTTCTTTGTGGTTGTAAGCTATGCCATTTGTGTCCTCAAGATTTTAAACATTGCAGTATAATCTAATTCTTTTATCGTGGATATTTTTTTTCAGTGCTTTTCATAGGTGGCATTAATTCTCAAAGGTTATGAATTGAAAAGGGTGAGATCTATGTGGCTTTGCTGCCAGACTATCTCTATCTACTATGGATCCTTGGCTAAGCATCTAATGGTTCAAGAGTTGTTATGTTGTATCTGATGACATGGAACACAAAGCCACAAATTATTTGAATCCTACAGGATCTTTCAGGGTGGGGGAATGGGACAGGATGGGGAATAACACAAATGAGAGTATGATTTTGATTATATGAAGGGATAATGACAGAAGTTCAGGACAGCACATGCCATTATTCCTTACAATTAAATAGGATAATTTTTCCCACCATAAAACTGAAAACCATTCCATAAGCATTTTATACAATGTAGTGTAGTTACTTTCATATAGAAATAAAATCTGAATTATTTAATTATTGCTAGAGTAGTCAGTGGAGCAGCAATACAGTCTACATGATAAAGCTCAGTCAATAGAATTAAAAATGAGAGGTGGGTGAGCTGGGAATATAGTTCACCTACTGCTCTCATAACACTTCCTGTCGTTTCAAATTGCAAATAACCAAATGAATTTTCACAGGCAATTAGATGTTAAAAATACCCGTGAAAGCAAGTATACTCCCAGTGTCTCCAAGTAATTTAGAACAGCAGGTGTTGAGGAATCACAGAATCATAGAATCATAGAATAGTTGGGGTTGGAAAGGACCTTAAGATCATCTAGTTCCAACCCCCCTGACATGGGCAGGGGCACCTCCCTCTAAACCATAACACCCAAGGCTCTGTCCAACCTGACCTTGAACGCTGCCAGGGATGAAGCATTCACAACTTCCCTGGGCAGCCCATTCCAGTGCCTCACCACCCTTACAGTAAACAACTTCTTCCTTATATCCAGTCTAAACTTCCCCTATTTAAGTTTGAACCCGTTACCCCTTGTCCTATCACTACAGTCCTTAATGAAGAGTCCCTCCCCAGCATCCTTATGGGCTCCCTTCAGACACTGCAAGGCTGCTATGAGGTCTCCACACAGCCTTCTCTTCTCCAGGCTGAACAACCCCAACTTTCTCATCCTGTCTTCACAAGGGAAGATCCAGTCCCCTGATCATCCTCGTGGCCCTCCTTTCGACTTGTTCCAACAGTTTCATGTCCTTTTTATGTTGCGGTCACCAGAACTGCACACAATATCCAAGTGAGGTCTCATGAGAGCAGAGTAGAGGGGCAGGATCATCTCCTTTGACCTGCTGATCACGATCCTTTTGATGCAGCCCAAGATACAGCTGGCTTTCTGGGCTGCAAGCTCACGCTGCAGGCTCCTGTTAAGTTCCTCATTGACCAACACCCCCAAGTCCTTCTGCAGAGGGCTGCTCTGAATCTCCTCTCTGCCCAACCTGTAGCTGTTAACCTTGCACTTGGCATGGTTAAATTGTGACATCTTCCTAACCACATCTTTCTCAGTATTTTTGTCTTACATTTTTATCTATGTTGAATTTCTTAAATTGACTTTTACTTTATTTCCTTCTCTTTTTGTTGTCTTTTTTTTTTTTTTTGTTTCTTCTTAAAGGCTCATGCTCCTATCCCTTCCTTTCCAGAGGAAATATGAAAGAAAACTTTGCTCCTGCAAACTTTGCTGCTCAATGTAGTTCGGTCATTGAAATTATGACCTGTTACTGAAGAATTTATTAAATACTTTTTGGTTTATGGTTCATACAAACTGAAATGCATCAGGATGGAAGAAAATTTTTAAACACCACAGGATTTCCATTCTGCAGACTGGATTGCTATGACAACAGGGTTTAACTCTGTTTAATAAAGCAAGGTGAATTTACAAAATTAAAAAAATAATTCCATTCAATCTTTAATTTAACTTGTAATACTTTCTTCTAAACTTACTCTATTTACATCTGAGGTTTGTTTTTTTTCTGAACAGGAATTTATAATAGACATCTGCAAAATAAAGAACACAGAAATGCATCCTGATATCTTTACTTAAGATGTATATCAAAATTCTGTTTAAAGAAATGTCAAATATGCATGTGATTCATTCCTACTGAGAACTACTAAATATTGTCTGAAGTACAATTAGAAAAACTGTATCAACATGCTGTTGTGGATTTTACTATACTTCATAAGCACAGTCAAGCATTTGATTTATTGGGTCACAGATATATAAATCTAACATAACGCCATCAAGAAAAAATACAAGATAAAGGGCTCTCCTTGGATTCAATAATCCCAGTTCTTTTCCTCTCTGTCTGAGGGTGAAACTACAACTCAAATACACAAGAACAACATGCTTTCCAAAGGACAGTGAGGATTTATTGATCAAATGATAAACATCTCAAGTGTTTCATCGGCTCCAATAACTGTTAAATAGAAGTCTGAAATTTTCTGGTAGTTTTGTGACTCATTTAAGGCTGTATTTTATATAATAAATTCTTTGTTTTAATTTTGTTACATGGGTTGAGTCTCATCTAGGAGTGCTCAGAACTCAGTGGCTTTGGTAGACATTTCAACTTGATATTGGTGGTTATTGAACTGGGCCCCTAAAAGGGACAAGATCTGACAGGTTTTGTTATTTCTGTGAAGATGACAGCAATTTTTACATGGTGTATTTCCATCTATTAGATGACAGCAAAGAACAGCAAATTGGAAGAGCCCAAACATAATTGATTTTGCTGTAACCAGCTTTTCACCTGAGGTTAGAATCTGGCCCATGTTTTGAACTGCTAGCGTTTTATATAAAATATTAACAAACAAACAAACAAACAAAACCCTGAAAAAGACAAACCAAAAAACCAAAACCAAAACAAACAACAAAAAGAAAAATACAAAACAAAAAAAAAAGCACTACAACAAACAAAAAAAAAAAACCCACAAAACAAAATCAAAACCAAAAGCCAACATAGAAACCTCACAAAGCAATGATGGGTACACCAGAACAGGCTAAGGACAGATTAAAAAATGGTAAAAAGAACAAATTTATCAGATCCACCCTTTTCAAACTTACTGTTAAGATTTTAGTATGAATGCTCTAAGAGCTCTTGAAGAACTTCAGTTAGAGACATACAAAGTCATAAAAATTAGTCGATTTTTTTTTTTAACACATCATCCTCAAAGCTATGAATATCATATTAGCAGAAGATTTTAGGGGAGCTAGAGAAAGATTGAGAATTTGATATCAATGTAAAACATTACAATTCCATTTCTGTATAATTTCAATATATTCATTCGTCAGCTGCACAAAGATTTCCACATTAAATTAACATAGATACAGCTAAATCCAATTATTCTTTTCAATCAAAATCTGTTTACAGAAGCTGTAGGATTTCTGCTATTATACTTATTTATACCAACAAAAGATACATTAATATCATGTGTAGATAGAATACTTGATTTGTAACTGCAAGATTTAATCACAATTTATCATCAATTTGAATGTTGTATGAATACTGTTCTAAAAGTATTGCTAAAAAGTTGCATGTTTGAAAAACTTTTTATAATACACAGAATTTCTGTAATCCAAATAAACACAAGATGTGGGTTTAAGCAATCATTTATTAAAATTTGAGGATTTTCCTTGTCACCATCCACAGTTTCCTCCTTCACAACTGAAATAGAAGGGTAAACACATGTATCTAAACTGGGGATATGAGTAACACTGACATTTAAAATTGAAGTTTAAAGAGCAGTAAGGAAATATATTTGGAATTAGCAAAAATGTTCTCTTTCGTCTACTTCTTTTGCAGGAACAACTCCTGCAGAACTCCCCTATTAGACTTCACCAAAGATGCTGTGAGTGCATACCTAAATCTTGAACAGGATAATAATTTAATACTAGTGAAAAAAAAGCCAATCCTCATATAATTTGACATATTTATACAGGTTATCTATAAACATAAATCAAATTTATCAGCAAGGCAAGATATCTTGTTACAAGTTAATGATTTTATATGGAGTTACACTGTAACACAAAAGGCCTCAAACTTGCATAGCAGCAAGTTTAAAGAGTCCTGAACACAAACTCTAGAATAATAACCTTTAATTTTGTTAATTTTCATGAGTATTTTTGAGCGCTTTAAAAAAAATATATAAAAAAATCAAATAAATATGCTTAGTATCATTGCCATTTTTGTCCTCTCAGTAAACCCATTATAAAAAAAAAAAAAAACACAAAAAATAACTTAATTCCCAGTAAAATATAACTTTGTCTACAGTTTCCCCATCTTTAAGCAGCAGAAAATGACCTTCTGCATAAAGGAGTTAGATGATTAAAATACAATTTACTTCAAAGGCACAAATAATAAACAGCAGGATTTGGAATTCCCTTTCAGAAGCGATTTTGTAACAGCAACATCCTATTGAAACATCACCTTCTTCTCTGCTTTATCTTCTAAGTTTATTTAAACCATTTGAATAAATTACAGCTTACAAGCATTATTATGGTGCATGAGGACTTGTCCTGTGAAAATTTTGTGACATCAATTTATTTAGTCATGTTACACATCTCAGTTGCTAAACAAAATATATATAACTAAGGAATTCCCTTACTGTTGTAGAGCAGCAGGTTCCAATAAACCAGTGTGAATTTGGCAAATAAAAGACTTAAATGTAGGCTTTATTCCACAAACTTTAATGTTAAATATGTGATGTCACAATCAATGACTTTAATTCATAAACAACTGCACAGAATTTACTTAACCCATAAAAATTGCACATATTGTTCTGTGCACAGGAAAATTTGTCCCTAGATTGTTCTAGGGTAGGTAGAAACTAAATATCATATCTCTGATGAATCATATACATGCATGATGTAGAATACGAATACACATTGGACATTGGCCCACTGTTTAATATTCAGTTTGAATATTACACAATCTTTGGTGAACCTTTCTGTTTTAACTTTCCCTGTACTCTTGACCCACTGTGCTTTGAATATTTTCTGAATATCAAATGAGATCACTTTTTTTTTTTACCTGTGTTTGTAAAACCAGTTGTTCTACCCAGGTTATCAAATTCATCAAAATAAGATAAGCTGTTTAGATACACTCTAATCATACACTGCAGTCCAGGGAACAGTCAGACTAGGGAACTAATCTGGTGTTTATACAACAATAATCAAAATTGCTGTTTTGGCATAGTTACATTGTGTTTTCTCACTAGCATTATGAAGTTTGTTTTAATTTATAGAAGACTACTACAGAAAAGAAAGAACAGACAAACTAAACTGTTTTTAAAAACTCTCCTCAATAATCCTATTTTTTTTTTAACAAATATTGAATAACATTCCTACATAATTAGTATTATTGTTTGACACATAATAAAGATTGTTGGAGTCTGTGACATCAGTATAGACAGTGAAGTTCTAGCCCAAATGTGCGGGTCAGTGCTCTGAAAGACTGCTGAAAGTCTACTGTATTTTATCAGACTATTGTACTTACTAAGTCTGTTGAGATTAAGAACTGTATGCAGTGAAAAATTAGAGTTATGATTTCATGCAGAGTGATTCATAGTAGAACTCCAATGCAATTTTCTAAAAAGACAGATCAATACACCAGTGCATTGAGTAAGCTAATAAGCATCACAGCATTTTTTAATATCATCAGGCATGCAGGCTAGGCTTGTATAAAAAACATTGGCCATTATACATCAGCAACTGAATAGCTATGTTCATCAAAAAGAAATCAAATCTATCTGAAATACTACTTAAGTGCTTTAGTTCTTTCCCTTGAGAAAAACAGTGTAAGCTAATTATAATGCTGTATTGAATATGAACAGCCATATCCATCTTATTTCATATTAATGTGAAAGGAACCTTTTCCTAAAAATTTATTTTCTAAAAGTCTATTTCAAGCATTTGAGTTTACTGTAATTTAGAAAACAAGCTCTCTGCATCAGTAAATTCCATAGAATTATTTTAAAAATAAATTTTCAGTAGTTACTACTGCAGTATTTATTCTGTTTAATTACCTGGCACTTGACCAAAAGAGTTGAAAGAGGAATATTAAAAGCAGAGAACAAGCAAGCACAGCCACATACAATATATATGCTCAGACACTTAAGCTGTAAATGTCTCCAAGGATGGGGACATGACAATCTTTCTTGGCAACTACTCTAGTACTTAAACACTGACTGCGTTTTATTTTTTAACTTATATCCAACTGGAATTTCCCTTGCCATTTGCAATTATTACCTCTTGTCCTTTAACTGTGTATCTCAGAAGATTATCCTTCCCTCTTCCCTGCAATTCTCCTTTACACAGTGGAAGTCAGCAATTAGGTCTCCCCTTAGATTTTCCTCAGACTAAAATAAACACACTTCCAACAGCATCTCATTATGCCTCGTGTCCTCTAGGCCCCTAAGCATCTTAAAAGCCTTGGACTGGTCTCTCTCCAGTTTGCCAATGTCTTTTTTATTCTTGGAGAGACCAAAATCAGATATTGTGTTCCAGACATCTTGTAAGCGCTGAAGTGAGGAGAGTATTCACTTCTCTAACCCCACTGCCTTGTTCTTGTTAATGCAGTGAAGTGTGCGTTAAACTGCCACTACTAAAGGTCACATTGCTAACTCATACTCCACTTGTCCACCCCAGGTCTTTTTCTGCAGAGCTGCAGGCAATTGCCAGCCTGAACTGATACATGGGGCTATTCCCTTCCAGGTGCAGGATTTGCTCCCCCCATCTGGTGTTATCCACTGGTCTATAATGTAACTTCATTACATCATCCCACTATAGATGATGTCAAACAGCTTAATTCCCTGTACTGACCCTTGAATAAAACCATTCCTTACGGGCCAGAATTCAAATAACACACCACTGCTCCTAAAGCCACAGGGCAGACAGTTTTTACCATTAAGTCTTAGTCCATGCAGCTAGCTGACATCTCCCTAGCTGGAAATTGTCAAAAGCTTTGATAAAGGCAATATAGATTAATCTAATCTTCCCCTCATCCAAAATGTAATTCATCCCACTGTGGAAGGCAATTAGGTTGTTCAAGACAGGATTTGTCCTTGGGAAATCGACACTGAATGTTCACAGGTTTTCTCCTTTTGTTCATGTGCCTTAAAAAGGCTTAGAGGAAGACCTGTTCCAGAATTTCCCTGTGGCCAAAAGCGAGTATGTAATTCCCCACCTTCTATTATTTCACCTTGAAGGTGGACTAACACTTGTCTTTCTTCTAGTCATGGGGAAGGTTCCTTGATTGCCCCAATTTTCTAAAGCTGATAGAGTGGACAGTTGACACAGCTTCTTTAATTTTTTTCCGTCAGCATGGTACTACGAATTTGTACATGTCTATTTTATAATTTTTCCTTCTTTGAGCATCAAAACCTTTTTTGGAGAGAAAAGGTAACCTTCATCCAGTTGAGTAGATTTCAGTATTTTCACTATGCAAGTACTCAAGGTAAGCCCATATTGGTACACTGTGATAACATACATATGTTGCTGAGTGATAAACCATAGAAATATTAATATTTCTATTAATTGCTTCACTCATGTATAGCTTTAGAATTCAAAGGCTCATTTTAAAGGCCAAAGTTGCATTTACATTGGGGCTTCCTTTAGCTTCCATGTTGTTTGTGCCTTAAGCCAAACATACCTTCCTCCTTCCTTGTGGTTGAAGCGGGATGGTCGCAGGAACTTCACCTTTTATTTGTGAGAATAATGGAGGGATTCAGGTAGAAAAATATCGAAGCTTGCATGTATTAATGAATGAGAAGAATCTCAGTTTCCCTGTCAACTACTGTTGTAGTAGTTTCTGGAATTTTGCCAGACAAAATTTTGTTGCAGAGAAGCAATTAAAACTGTATGGAAAATCTTGCCACCCACGACTACCTTCACACTCAATCTCTATTTAAGGGTAAATTCATAGCTACAAAAAGAAAGAAACCTATTGCAAATTAAAGCTGCAAAATGAAAGATACAAACCAATTCTAAAAATACATATGCTTCAATGTCAGCATGTAACTAAGGTTTCTACAAAAAAATATACAGAAAATATAAAACCAGGAGACATTTATCACCTTTCCTGACATCTGTTATTCTTTTGGTCTTTCATAGTGCATTGATGCTTCATAGATATCCAGCATCATATATGAAATTAGAATATATTATAACTATATTTCAGGGCATAATATAAGCACACACCAAATTCCTGCTGAATTGTCGAAGACTTGATTTGTACTGATAACGTGAACTGGCAGGAAAAAAAAAAAGGCAATACAATCTGCAGGTAAAAAGAAAGTGTTGCAAGGTCTACAAACATAGAATCATAGAATCATAAAATAGTTAGGGTTGGAAAGGACCTTAAGATCATTCAGTTCCAACCCCCCTGCCATGGGCAGGGATACCTCCCAATAAACCATATCACCCAAGGCTCTGTCCAACCTGGCCTTGAACACTGCCAGGGATGGAGCATTCACAACTTCCCTGGG
>JAOEHY010045791.1:0-32969 GCA_025447955.1 Psilopsiagon aurifrons
GCCAAAAGTCAAAAACACAGCACTGCACCAGCTACTAAGAAGGAGAAAAATGACTGCTACTGCTGAACCCAGGACAATAAGGAAAAATAAAAATGGAAGAATGGTTTTACACGAATCAGTTATATCATCTTCTAAGTTAAACCCTTGAAAGATGAATGAAATACGGCGTAACATGGGTGTTTCTTTAAAATAAATTCTTTATTGCTTTTTATAGAGGTGGAAACTGTGCTGTATCACAAAAAGAAAAAATGAGGAAAGGGTAAAGGACTGTGATTTCTATAGTTTTAGTAAGTAGAGGGTGAAAAACTGATAAATCTGTACAATGAAAGTATAAAAAACAGAGAAGATTTATTTAAGGTTGCATAAGGATGTTTTATAAGCTTCTAATACTCTTACACTGGAAAAAGAGACACAAGATTAGATTTAATGAAAAGCTTTCCAACAGAAAGATTTGACAGTGGAGCAGTCTGTCAAAATTGTTATTAAAGTATGATCACAAGCATTGTTCAGGAAGAGATAAGATGAAGCTCTCAGGGGAGCAGTTAGTGCAGAGATTAGCTAGTCCTGATTCAAATCAGAGCCCTGGTGATGCTCTTGGGTTTTGGGTTTTAAAAATTAGTGTGGTGCTTTGGTTCATGCCATCTTCTCAGTCTGTATTCTTATAAGTTGTTATCTTCTTTGAAGACTCTCCAACAAGAAATGTCGTAAATATAAGTGTCCTGCTCACTCTTATTTGGTGGAAGAGGAATCATATTTCCTCATATTTCTTATACTGCAAGAGCTAATTAGGAAACTAGAGAAAAACATATGGGAGTTTGAAATTATTTCATTCTTCCTCTGGGAAATACCAACTGGAGACTGCAGTTTCCTGATGCATAATGACACATGCTGCAAATACTGGAGATCCTGGTACCAGGTATACTACTTTTTGTCAGCTAGTAGATGTAACTGCACAAGTTCTAGGGATTTAATTTGCTGCTTGCTAGTAGTCTTGTAGTCCTAATTTCAGTCATTCTGCGTACTGCACCAATAGCCAAAAATTGCTGATTTTTGGTCTTGCTTTGCTATTTTTAAAATGTGTTTGTGACTTTTGATGGGAACAGATAAAATTAAACTAGATAAGAATAGCTAAAAACTGTTGTTGACTGTATTTGTCTGCATTAATAGGGCAACAGAGGTTGCATTTCAGATAACCTTTACTTTTTATATGGTCCAAGATAGCCTCAAAGCCTTTCAGAACTGTTCTAGCCTTGCTTTGATATATGGCTAGCTACTTAATCCTCAAGAAGCTGTTCTCTTGAGAGGGAATTGATAGGTTTAAGGGATACTGTGAGTATGTTTAGCTTCTCTTTACAGTATCTCTCACAAGGTTTGTTGGGAAAAAGCAGCACAGCACCTCTATGAAATTGCCTTGCAGTGTCATCAAGAGGGAAGAGGAGCAGATTTTAGGCTGCCATGAGGGGTTTAGCAATTGAACCCTTTCTTCAGACTGCTGTGGATAAGCTAATAGAGCTGTTGTCAAGAGAAAGGGGGATAAAACACACTGCATCTGAAGAGCAACAATGCTATTGGAAAGACAGGATGGGCACTGGATTTACCTTTACCGAGGAAAGAAAGAAGAATCATGAGATAAAAGACAAAGGAGAATGAGGATGGAGAATGAAGTTATGTTACAAGAGAGAACTGTTTAATTGCAGGAGTTAATTGGACATTCAGACAATGTATTCAGCAAATTCTGTCAAAATATTTTGTTATAGATAGTTTAGAAATTAATTAGAAATTGCGCTGATAGATGATTTAAAAGTCCTAGGCTAGATACTGCTGCAATCTCAATTATGGGAATTCAAAGCTGGATTTTGGAGATCATTTTGGAGAGAAGCAATCTAGAGGTCACGTTTGTTATGGGGACTGGCGTTGC
This sequence comes from Psilopsiagon aurifrons, assembly GCA_025447955.1. Lineage (NCBI taxonomy): Eukaryota > Metazoa > Chordata > Aves > Psittaciformes > Psittacidae > Psilopsiagon > Psilopsiagon aurifrons. Next base: position 1,919 of record JAOEHY010045791.1, read on the forward strand.
TCTGACTCTTCCCATAAGACATTTCAAGGCAATTATTTTTTAGGCACCATCTCCTATAACTTCAGCAGAGATAGCCTCTGATAATTTTTAAAAAAAGCTTCATTTCATACAATCAAGGCCCACCATGTACTGCAGTAAGGATGTACATGTAGAAGCTCACTGAATGCATCTTCAATTAGTGCAATTGATTTGCCTTCAGAAAATAAAATGTGGAGGAGAAGACAAAGCTATGTTGTTTTTGCTAAACAGATGTACTGATTACATGCATAGTTTTCACATTTAATTGAGGAAAATTCTCCTTATGCTTAGATTATCAGAAACTGTCTAGAATTTGCATTCAGTGATCCTAGACTTCATTGCAAGTCTTGCAAAATTCAGAATATATGTGCAATTTATATACTGAGATTTACTTGCATGTCAAGCATGTTTTAAAAGCTGTTAAAATGCCAAAGTTCAGGCTATGCATAAAACATTCTTTTACCCCATTTGCTTTATGATACAGTCTTTAATGGTGAACTGCACATCTTGTTTAAGCCAAAACCCAGCCCAATTTACAGCTATATTTTGTTACCAAACATTTCACACTGTTCAGATTCTATCTTCCTCTGCATGTGTCTACATGCATTCTTTCTTTGACTTTTGGAGACAATATAGAGAGATGGAAGACAGACAGAACACAGTTATATGGATAAATTAGGTGAAATAATTAGGTGAAATAGCAGGGCATAATGTGCTTGTTTTGGTTTATTTGATGCACATAAATCCATCCCTCAGAACCTGAGATTTTTCTAACCATTCAAGTAATCTAACGCCTTATTTTGAGGGAATATACTACACAGAATTGAGAGGGTAGAAGGTTGCTTCAGACTAAGTGCTTAAATTCAGAATTGTTTCTTTTTAAATGGTCTCTGTGTGTGACTGAACACATGACTAAAAGTAGCGTTATTTGCTGGCAACCAGATTAATGTGTATCTCATCTTTAGTCTCTTGCAGGGCTTAGATAATATAGGAGCATTACTGTGTAACGAAATACTAGACACTTGAATGATGTTTCTGTTTACTGATCCTAGCAAATAATTCTGTTGATTTATTCTTTTTTTATGTATAGAGGGCTTTTCTTCGGTAAACTTTTTTCTTTCCCCTTACAGATTTCAAGCATGTGTTTATTTTGCAACTGTCTTTCAAGCTATGTCATGTGGTATCCATTACTTAGCATCTGTGTTCATGGCTGTTACTCCTAAATTTGTATGTGGGATCCCTGGAAATGTGAGTAGTATTCTTTTCCACAACTCCTCCATATCAAGTATAGAGGACATCTGGACACTATGGTCATCAGCAGAAAATTACATTGTAGTCCAGCTGGAAAATGGAGAAATTTGGGAACTTGATCAGTGCAGCAGGTCCAAACGAGAAGTCAGTTTGGATCTGACATATGAATATGAAGGCAACAAGTCCGTATTTTCTTGTTCTGATGGATTTCTCTATGATGATACAAAGTGGAAGAGCACTGTTGTAACACAGTGGGATCTTGTCTGTGACCGAGAATGGCTTGCAAAATTAATCCAGCCTACATTCATGCTTGGAGTCTTGTTTGGAGCAGTGATCTTTGGTGACATTGCTGACAGGTAAATTGCCATCCTCTGAAAATTGTAGCTTCAGATTTCAGTAGCTTCACTTGTATCTGCCTGTTTGTTGTTCTCTTTCATTGTGTATTTGTAATTATGTACTCCCAATTCAGAATTCTGGATATTGTTTTATTCACAGTTATGTTTAATTTCATTTCTTCCTCTGATACTATTTTAAAATGTATCTGCAGATCATTTGGTTTTAGATTTTTTTCCCTACTTCATATTATCAATTGTTCTAGGCCATTGCTCTGTGCAGCTAGCATTTTTGGCTCTTTGTTTAACAGGAATAGCAATAGTTAGTAGTAATAGCAACAGTAAAACCTGGAAGTAGATTTTCGTCTCATTTTCCATGAGGAGAGATTCCTTATGGAAACATAAATTTTTACTTCTGGATATTATAAACAGCTGAAGGGCTACTGGAAGGTTAAAAATAGTGTATTTCAAAATCACAAATTTCTTAACCTCTGGCATGAATAGAGGTCTGTGGTGCTGATGAAAAGGCTTTGAGGGTTTGATCAGGCCCCGTGTTCTTAAAATAAACACCCATGCAGTATTTTTCCTTGCTGTCCAAATATAGTTTTCCCCTGAATTGTTACCTTAAACTTTAGTCTCTCGAAGGTTACTCCAGATGGGAGGAAAAATGGATGTCAATGAGCTAAGCTGTCGTTTCACTTACCAGCACATACAAAGTTCTGTTTGAGTATGAGGAGAGTCAGTCCATGGAGTAACTCAATCTGAGCAGTCTCTTGCTCACAGTGCTAAGGCTGTCCTTCCACCCTCTCCCCTCCAGCACTTCCTCCCTGGATGTTATCTAAGATCACACACTGAGATTCAGCATCAGAGCTGGTCTCAGAAGCGTTAGAGAGATTCAGTTTGTATATCTGTATCCTGCTTCTCTCGATTTTCTCTCTCAAGACAAGAGCACACATTCCTGCCTGAGAAGAACATCCATCTCTGCCTCTCAATCCGTATCAAACACCCAAACTATGTTGTACTCGATTTTGTCTCAGGCAGTTTATGTACCTTTGTTTAGCTTTGAAGGCTTAGCTTTGAAGGCTCTTTTAGTGTTATTTATCTCTTTCTATAGAGGAGTTTGTTGACTAACAGCTCTATCAGGTGGAGGGTGACATTTTATCCAGCAGTTAACAGTATAAGCAGAAAATGGAGACCAGGTGTGTAATTTTCTAATTTTTCTTCATTAGCACAGTGCTATGGTGGGATAGTTACAACATGGGAATGTAAAAGTAAAGATGATACTTTTTTTTAATTTGCCTTTCAGAACACATGGACTCAATCCTGCTTCCCAACCCAAGGCTTTGTAAAACTGTGTTTAATACAAAACCAGAATATAGTGCAACATTTGTTCTGGATCTCTAAATCATTCATAGCTCTATTAATTAATTCAGATGTGGTTTATAAGGTTATGATCATATTGTTCTGATTTCCATTAATTCAAGCCATGGACAGCCAGTAAAGATAATACATACATTCTGAGTTGCAGATTTACAACTGTAGATTTTACAGCTGAAAGTGATTATTTTCTGACGCATCCTGGCTGGTGGGAAGTAAGTTTATGGGTCTCTTCCATTCCCAATTAACAGATTTCCCAACAGAATTGCTCTGTCAGCTAGGAGTCACTGTGATCTCTTCTGGCAGGGTTCACAAACCAAATGCGCATGAATCCAGGTCAAGGTTGGAGAAAAATAGGGTTTGTTTCAGTACAGTACCAAATACTCATGAAGAAAAACTGATAAATGAGCACACATCCCTGAAAGTCCTCAGACTCTCTGTGAAAAAGCACTATCCACATCTGTGAAAAGCTGTTGGCAGTGGACAAGAGTCCAAGAGAATATTATCAGGGAAGAAAAGTGTTTCCTATTACAGAATATTTGTAGATGAAATATAATGAATCTTCAATAAAGTCGTGTAGATATACTGCCAATTTCTAGGTTTTCGCCTCAGGTGAGCTTCTTATTGCTAGTATGTTCTCCCTTGAGGGAGAACTGGCTCTATTTGGTATATTTTCTCTCTGAGACATGGGAAGAAGATAAACAGAATTTTCTTTTTACTAAATGTCCTCCTTTTACACTGGAAATTACTATGCTGTTGATGTATTTGACATACTTCTCTTGCTCTTAGTAAATGTTCTTCGTGAATTTCTGTGTTTGTACATGCATGCTTCTGTGCTGTGATGCAATCAGAAATTCAGGGGAACTATGTAATTGTCCTTTATTGGGGAATTCAACTTTAAATAAGTGGACAGAGATATGTCACAGAAGCCTTTCATTACTATTCAAATTGGTTGTTTGGCAAGAGATGGCATGTGTTATCACAGACAAATTGTGTTAGAAATGGTTAACTTTATATTACTTAATATAAAATATGTGAAAAAATGACTCTTACTCACTGTCCTCATAAATAACAGAGTACATTTGCAGACTAGCTATGTAGAAGTTAAACCTGAAACTGGAGATGAGCATGTATAATTCTCATTTCTGAACATCACTTCCAGCTAAGAATTGTGGAATGGAAGTCCCTTCCATAGGAGCTTCCTTTTTCTTGCAGGTTGAAAGTGCTGAAAAATTTATAGAGGTAACTTAGCCAATGTTTTTGTGGTGAGTGGAATTATTAAGTACAGTATATTCAGACTCACTTCCAGATAGGCTTTCTGGAGTTGCAGAAAAATACAACTCCATTTTGGTTGTTGTATTTTAATGGAATGTTTGTGGTTATTCATAATTTTATTGCTGCTGTGATTTGCAGACTGGGAAGACAGCGTGTTATATGGTTCACAAGTACTGGTCAGTTCGTATTTGGCATTGCAGTGGCCTTCACATTTGACTACTACAGTTTTGTGATTGTGCGCTTTCTCCTTGCTATGGTAAGAAAGGATGTTCATCCTGGTTCTTTCTACTTGTGATTTCCTACCCCTTCTCAGGAGAACCTCCCTTTATGTTATTACCTACCTACTTTCATTGTTCTAAAGTCCCCTCTGTTGCACTTATTTCAGCAGAGCAGGGAGAGTCTGAATGTTCTTGGACCGCAGCACTTTACCTCTTTGAATTAATAGAAAGCATCTGTATGAAGCAGTGTTTGGTACTTCCTCCATCCCAACCTCTGCTGGACTGGTAATTAAATACCAAGTGTGAGCAGCAAACTGATTTCCACATTGCAGCTGCCATTGCATTTCTCCTTATTGTTACAATTGGAGTATATTTTTCTTAAGATAAGAAATCTATAATTATGTTTTTTATCTCTACTGTTTTGAGTGGTGGAGGAGAGATGCACATTTTTTCTTCCGTGTATCTCTTTGGTGTTTTAAGCTACATCTGAAATACTAAATACATGGGTAGACCTGTTAAACACCTAGATGTTTACACTGTACTTACGGTTATTCCAGTATATGTGTTTATGCATAATGACACACATAATTTTATATATGTGTATGATATATATCCAGTATACAATATTCAATATTTTTGCATAGTAACCAATTTAAAGTTGCAGTTTTAAGTTTAATTTAAACCAATGATTAAGTTACATCCAAAAGTATAATATTTGTAGTCTTCCATTATATGATGCATAAAGAAATTAGAATGCTATCACAAGAAAAACGATGCAAGTTACTTTAAGTAGGTTAGAAATTTGAAAATAATCACATAATTCATTTTGTTAGTGCTGACAGTACATTAGTCAAGACAGCATTTACATCTGGGGCACCCTCTTCCTGATTAGAGCTCAGAAGGATTTCCTAGCAGGAAAAACTACATGGGCATTTGAGCCTGAAACAGTGAGCTCATCAGGAGTTCCTCTTCTGATTCCTCTGGCTGTTGATGCTAGAGGCTGTGGTAATTTAGAGAAGTAAAAAGCTCTAACTAGACCAATGCTGTAGTTTTAACTGCCCACTGTGACTGACCTGCCAGATGGAGGTCTAAAGTTCTAGCCTCATGGCACTAAGATCAGCGCAGATTTCTTGCCAGGTTCAGTGGGTTGAAAATCAGAATTATTAACTGGAATATTTTTAACCAGAAAATCGATTAATCTAAACAATATACTGGAATATTTTCTAGTCTAGATTTTCTAGCTGTGTTTTGAAATGTTTTGCTGGAGAAATTGAAATATATATTCAATAATATACATATTCAATGAAGAAATACTATAATGCAGAACATGCCAGTAATTGCGTTCAGTAGATAACATATAAGAAAGTATGAGATTCTCTTCCAACATTGTCAAACTTTCATTTCATGATATAATTTACAAGGCTGTGGAAGGTAATTCTCAGTAAATTTGCAGTTCCTTGATGTACCCATCATAAACAGTCTACGTAAAAGCCAAGGTTAAGTTTTTCAGATGTGGCGGTTAGTTCACAGGACCTCATTTTTCCCAAGCATCCCCTTTGCGTGTCATGAAAGGATGTGATTTTTGGAGGTGAAGGGCATAGTGACATCAGCATATTAGTCTCTTTTTCAGATGTTTCTTGCTGGCCCTCCCCCACTACAGAGAAGCATACGAAATCACATTTTGAAATAGCATCTGGCCATTCTGAAGCTTTGAGTGAACTTTTTCTCTATCTGATTTGTTTGCAGGGTTTTTTCTGTCAGTGTGGTACATGCCAGGGCAGTTACAATTAAGTGTACACAAATGTGGAACACAGTTAGCTGTTTGTTTTTATTGCTGATGTACAAAGAAAGTAGATACAAACCTCACTACTGTTTTTTTTTCTCTCTCCCACCCAAACCCCTAGGTTTCAAGTGGCTATCTGGTTGTGGCTTTTGTTTATGTGACTGAATTTGTTGGCATTAAAGCACGAACCTGGGCTTCTATGCATGTCCATGCTTTTTTTGCTATGGGAATTATGGTTGTGGCACTCGTGGGATTTTTGGTTCAGACCTGGTGGGTCTATCAGATATTTCTCTCCATAGCAACTCTTCCCTTTATCTTGTGCTGCTGGATGCTCCCAGAAACACCTTTTTGGCTCCTGTCAAAGGAAAGATACGAAGATGCACAAAAAGTAATTCATATAATGGCAAGATGGAATAAAGTGAGCACTCCCTGCAAAGTTTCTGAACTCTACCCTGCCCAACAAGATGATCTAGTGAGTGGCAGAATGGGTGACAGTGGCACATCCTCAACAAAGAAGTACAACATCTTAGACCTGTTTTGTAACTGGCACATTGCAAGAAGGACCATCACAGTCTGGCTGATCTGGTTCACTGGGAGCTTGGGATACTACGTCTTCTCGCTCAGTTCTGTCAGTCTAGGAGGCAATGAATATTTAAATCTCTTTCTCATAGGTAAATATTTTTGCACCTTATTCTGTTTATGACAGAACTAGAACATAACATTTAGAAATGTCTATAGATTTGACAGCCAATTTTGAAACTTTTTTCATTCAATTATGAACCCTGTTCAAAAAGCTTCTTGCTAACTCTTCAGAAAGTTGACTAACACAGGAGTATCATTCACTCCAAATCTTACTGTTTCTGGAAAAAAGAAAGGAAAAAAAAGGAGAATTTAAAATTTGTTGGTGTACAAAATTCTTCTCCATCTGTCTTTGCTTGTAAAACCATATTCTTCTTGTCTCCTCTTTGCCCTGCAAGTGTACAGCAGATCTACACAAACACCCAGGGAAGCAGTCCAGCAACACAAAATTTATATGGCTCTGTTAAAGTCACAAACTAGGAAAATGAGAGGAAAAAAAATATTATTTTAATCACTTATAATCATGATTTTTTTGTGTCTGTGTAGAAAATAGTTTCATAATTTTCAGAAGCAAGAGTAATTTTAGTATTCTCAAAAATATATTTTTAATTTAGTTGTAGTATTCTTTTAATTTTAATTACAGTCTGGCTATAGTCTTCCTCTGGTACGTAAGTTGTTTATAAAGGCAGCTCAGTGCATCAAAGGCCTGACCCAAAGCTTGTTAAGATCAGTGGAAATATTCCATTGGCTTCTAGATCAGGCATGCAGCTCTGAGCCAGTGAAGAACTGAATCATGTGCTTTGCTTTATGCAACATTCACTCAGTAGAGTGAATTCACATCAGTAGAGTGAACGCGACTGTTCATGTACACAGACAGACAGAAGGACCAGTCTCTCCTGAATTCAGTTTGTGTTGTCATGTATGTTAGCATATTCACAGATTGATATGTTGATGAGAGGATGCTTGTATTGCACAGGTAAGTAAACTGTCATGATGGAGTACAGCGCGTAGATCACCATATCCACCTCTTCCAAAATATTTTAGCAGACTAACAAACACAGAATAATTGCAACCTACTTTTACCAACACAAGATCAAAATAGTTTCCTGCTATTATATTGACATACTACATGTGCTTAGTAAAGGGCTGCGACATATTTGTTCAGGGCTGTATCTTACATTCTTCCTTGATTTTACATTGGACATAGTAGCATTCTTCACAAGCAAGTTGGGTTTAAGACATCTCTGAACTGGCTTAGGTTCAATATAATTTGTCTAGGGGCAAATTATGTTTACCCATGGTTTGTGAACAGTTGTGGCCTGTTCTTTTAGAGGAAAGAAACCTCAGTTCCTTTAGAGCTGCAGAAGTTTTTCTCTGGAGACATTAGGAAGCGATGATCTGAGTAAGAGTGGGATATTGTAAGCAACTGCCCTCTTTTTAATGGATTCAAAAACTGGACCTGGAGAGGCCTTGCATGACTTATACTTTGGGGTGATTCTGGGCTGAAGCTAAGGGATGTACCTGTGCCTTCAGTTCTATGTCCAGGTGGAAGCTGGCAAATCCTGAGGGGTGTGTCAGTGCAACACTTGCACTATTCTCTGTGGGGACACCTAAGCTGTTGATGTGAAAATACCTGAAGCAGAAGAGCAGCAAACAGAAAGCTTTCAGTCACGAGTGCCAGCATCATGGCCTTGCTGTTTTGGGCAATTTTCCACCCCAATGAGAAACAGCTGCTCTGCATTACAAAACCCATTTCCCTTGTCCTCTTATCCTCTCCTACTGTATTTTAGGACATGTTTTCTGCCTTCTGCTGCCATTTCTGTTAACAAATGAACTAGCTCAACACACTGCTTATCTCTAGATTTCACTTATTTATTACCCTCTAGATTAAAATAATGCTCATAAGGAGGAAGTTAGAGTTACAATATGAATGTGTGTAATCACGACTTAAAATAATTTCATACTGACAGGTGCTGTGGAGTTGCCTTGCTATATCATTGCTTGCATTGCGATGGACAAACTGGGAAGGAGAAACACACTCATTCCGTTCCTTATTTTAAGTGCACTGATCTGTGTTTTAATTATGTTCATACCTCAGGTTAGTCACATATTGTTGAAAGTGTTCCTATAGTAGAAATCGATTTTAAAGGCTCTTGTCTGTAGATGCAGCTGCTCTTTCTGAATCATGTAGCTGATTAAAGGTGGTTTTTAAATTGCAGCTGTCAGTCTAAGATAGACTTTTGCATTTTCAGTGCAGGCTTCACTATTATTGCATGTTTAAAGAAGGGCCACAACTTTTGAAGGATTTAAATGAAGTTTGGAACTGTTATTTTCTGGTGATTCATTAATTGTGCTCTCTTTCAATAGGATCTCAATATATTAATTATCTTGGCAAATATGGCTGGAAAGTTTTCAATTGGCGTGGCATTTGGCCTTATATATCTCTACACAGCAGAACTATACCCAACAATTGTAAGGTAAGAACTTTTGCCAGTTACGTATTTTTTATTACTTTGCTCTTATTTCCTTTCCATTGTTATGTGCCTGTGCTAGATCAAGTGGCTCTTGGCATTAGTGGCAGTGGCCTGAAAGATCTGGGATGGGATGACTTCCTCAGCTGCTTCAGAGATGTCTAGGGCTTGGCTGTACCATAAACTTTTATTCATTTTTCATTCCGTGTGCATTGATTGATTTCATTGCAGAAGTAGAAGAATGCTCAATGGGCACTAGAAGAATACTCAGTAGTTTCTTAAACATTTTTATGCCTTTCTTAGAAGTCCTGGTTTCTTAAATAGTCCTGTGGTCAATGCTGAATGATGACTCTGGTTTTAATCTTAATTATAGAAGGCAGCTGAATTTTGCTACAGTATAAATTTACATCAGTGTAACAATAGCCTCCTGGTATAATTGCTTAAAACCACATATTCTACTGATGTTTTAAGTGGCTGTGCATTTATAATTGTTCCTTTATCTGCCAGAATTTTTATCCAAGTCTTTGTTTTATGTATAGATCACTTGCTGTTGGAAGTGGAAGCATGATGTGTCGTGTAGGAAGTGTGGTTGCTCCTTTCTGTGTATATCTGAGAAGCATTTGGATTTTCATGCCACTTGTAAGTATTTATTTGAATGGTGAACATTTCTGGGTTTGAAAATGCATGTGTCACTTGTTTTTCTCAGGACCCAAAAGCTGAACTTATATCTTGAAAAGGAAATTGAGTGAACCATTCCAGTTAAAAATTTTAAGTCTCAAAGATTAGTAGCTTTATATTGTTAAAAATATGCAGCTAAAGCAAAAGGGAGACTTTGAGTCACTGAAATCTGTTGAAATGGAAGACATGAAAATACTTATGCACTGAATCGTAGTATAAAATTGCTAAAAACACTTTCCATAAAAATATACTTCATCTATTACATAACATTTAGGAAGTGTCTTAGGCCATAATTAGGGTTTAGAACTTTGCAGGTTTAGAAGTTCTTGACCATGCTCCTGATTTATTGTAACCTTTTTTAAAGGCACGGATCTTCCATTCTGGAATTCACCATGGGTGGCTGTATTTTCATTGCATCTTTGCAATAGCCTTCCAAAAGATCAAGAATGTCTTGTGCTTACTATACTTGGTCTTCATTATGCTTACTATACTTGGTCTTCACAGCTGACTCAAAGCTTCCTTTTTGTGTTGTTCATTTACAAGAACTGAACCAAACAATTCATGAGATAGAAAAAGAGAAGCAAATGGTACATTGATGAGATTCAAGGTGACTTTGACAAGCAACAGAACCTTAGATTCATTAAGCACATCCTATTTGTAGGTAACTCCAGGTCATGCTACCATTAGGTTTTGTCTTCATATCAGAAGGTGAAAATGTAATGGGATGTGCCTTTAATGTTGCTCTTATTTTGTTTACCAGTTTGGAATTTCCTGAAAAAGTGGAATTGTGTTCCTTTGATTTTGCAACTATAAAATCTTCAATTACAGATGCTAGAGATTAGGGTCCGATAATTCTTGGGAACTCATTCCATTATTTAAATTAATTACCTTCAGTTGTTTTGGATTAAATTTAAAAGGATGAAGGTGACCACAAATTAATTTATTCCCTCAAGCTCCCATACAAGCCAAGATATCATCCCAGAAAAGACAAAGAAACATTTGCACAACAAAGTGGTCATGGGAGAGCATTCTTTTTCTGTAGTCAGTGTTTTGCCTTTACTGCCTGAGATAAGCTTTATCTGTGCAGAAGTGCTGCAGTTAAACCACAGATGGGGAAATACTCAAACATGCTGTAGAGCTGTGCAAATGGCAGTATAAACAGAGGATTATTTCAGCTATGAACAATTCTCAGTGTACAAAAAGTATCAGAGTATTTGTAGAGTTGTGTAATAGTTCACAGTGAATATGTTTTAATTATTAACTCCTATTATAAAACTTTTTTCCAGTTTATTAAATAGGCTTGTCTTGAGTTGGGGCATAGTGTGGCAAGTCTCAGGTTACGTAAGTGTTTTGGAATGGAAATGAAATCAAATGGATTACATTTGTAAGTAAACTGATATACATTGTATTGATCTATTGTATACACCACACATTGTCAAGCAGTTACTACTGCCATTTGTTTGACAGTCTGCCTCATGTACGGTTGTGCCACCTGTGAGCAATGCGAGCATCTCATCTGAATGTCTATAAATCTAGAGTAACTTGCCAAGTATGTTTTTCATGTGACAGCTTTCTAGAAAACTTACTGTAGAGCAACTGCTCCATGTAGAGCCTATTTCTGTATCTAAGCTGTTAAGAATTATGTTACAGTAGCCCGTTAAAAGGCTCGATTTTTCTCTCAGATAAGCTATAAATTATAAATAAAAAAAAAACCCTGCTGAGGTCAGTAAAGTAAGTGAATGCAAATCCTTTTTTTAATAGATTTTCAGGAAAGAATTTAACCTTTTTATGTTGAAGTAGGAATTTTGTGAATAAGGTCACATTTAGATTGGTTCAGAGCCATCAGATGTGGATATAAACAGCAGACTAGAATAATAATTTGTTCTCAGAAGTAAAATTATTATTTTGTAGGGGTATTTAGTTCAAATTATCTTTGTTCTAGGCTAAATGTATTAAGTCCTGGTCTTAGACCACTGAGAAGTTAAAACTGTTGTGCCACATAGGGAGGACATATGAAAAATGGTGGTAAACCTTATTTTGAAGTTTTTCATGGCAGCTGTTAGAAGCTGCTGGCAGTACTGAAATGCTGGGAATACCCTGAGAATTTGGCTAAGCAGAAAGTCAGATTTCAAATTAAAACCCTGAAAAAGCTATGAATTTAAGCAGGTACTTCTGTCAAATTAACTTCAATGGAGCTTAAACTTACTTAAATACTTTGTACGATAGCTTAATCCATAAGCATTTAATTCATTTACTATATCAGAAGAACCTTTTCTGATGCTAAATTATATATGTAAAATAGTACATACACACAAAATGTGCATATTTTCTATGAGCAAGCAAAGGGCTAAATTATGTCAGGTGCCTCATGAAGAAGTATGCCAAGATAAGATTGCAGAAGGCTTGTTTTGACTAAATGAGAGTAACTTCATTGTTGTGATTACTGACCCTGAAAAGGTAGATGACATTTGAGAAGTCCCTTTGTTAATATACTGTGACTTAATTGTTTTATAGTCTGCCTTTTTTAGGAAAGATTGGAAAATGCTTTGTAGGATGAGGGAGAAGGAAAACACACTGAATTAGTCAGCATGCAGTAGTTTTCCCATTGGAAAAAAACAAAGAAAACTAATACATGATTAAGTTAGAGTTTAGAGAGATGAGATGAAAAGGCAGGAGAGCTGGTGGTGTATACACTTACTGAATAGTGAGAGGGAATAAGAGGTAGGTTCACAAGGAAGGAAAACATGAAAAAATTGCAAAGTGTCTAAAAGACTAACCGAAACAGGGAAGACACACATGCACAAAGCACACAGAGTTGCTTTAACCGTGTACAGCTGGCAATCAGTCGTGACCCTGTTCTCATAAACTACAAATGTATGAGTGTCCATAAGCTTCAATATCCTTTACAGCCCTTAATATCCTGAAATACAAACTTACAAAAGCCTAAAGGGTGTCTATAAGAAAGGTTACTGTGGAATAGCTGCCGTGCGTCAACTTATCCTGTCTTACCATGGCAGAAAATCACATTTTGCTAGTAGAGAAGAGTTTTGACACTCAGAGGTGAGGCCTTAATATTCTGGAATTTATTTTTAAAGATCACTCCTGCCACATATATATGTCTACAAGGATTTCCTTCAGTTTGCCACTCAGTGCCACTTCCAATGGTCGTATTACTGCTAGGATTTTTTAAAGTTTATTTTTCATGGTAAAAGCATGACTGTTTTATTTCCACTGTAGTTTGTAGTATTTGACAGTATTTTACTTACTTTCGTATTTTGTCAGCCTCTATATGTAATAGAGGACTGTATGCAACAGTGTGGCTTCCGCTTTTTAAAAGCTACTGCTTCTGCTTAAGACAAGTTGTCCTCTTCTTTGGGAGAGGAGAGAAAGCAAAAACAGCATGGTGCATGTGCATGAAAATAGCACAGCTCAAGGCTACAATGGAGAATTTCTATTTTAAAGCACCTTTCTGACTTAAAGAGAAAGTCTGGCTTAACTGCAGATGGTACCTGGCCAGTTCTTGTCTCAAGCTGTCTGTGAGAGACATAGGCAGAGTGATTCTAAATGTTCTCTCTTACACTTGGAAATAAAGTATTAAACAAACAGGACTGACCTGAGAATCAGCATACGGCAAGACAAGGATAACACAGCATCAAAGTGCACAGTCATAAAATGGAAAAATACTGAGGCTAGGCCTGATGTGCTTTGCAGAAGTGTTTCTATCAAGAGGAGTTTGGGTCATTTATAACCTAGTGTTGGAAGAATGTCAGAGTTTTAATGTTGGTCTGTATTCAAAGGATGAGAGTGGGAATTGTTCTCATTTAACAAGTCATAGAAATTAAGGGAAAGGAAAGATACTCCCAGAGCATGTGTGTGCTTCTGTATCTACCCCATATAATCCTGATCCTTGCACCACTCATGCTGAAGTAAGCTGTCGTTATGGAGCAGTGTACGCCATGGACAAATCCAAGATGTGATCCCACTGCAAATTTCAGTTAATGCCTTTGAAACTGATTTTAACAAAATGTTCCCATTGAGAGCTAGCTCATTATCTGCTGAAGAGCTCTCCAGAGCAGAGATGTGCACTTTTGTGCCTCCAGGCAAACAAGCTATACTGAATAATTCTGTTCTGGCTGTGTGCAGGAGGAAAATGCATACAGGTACAGGGGGAACAGGTTCAGGAGCTGGAGTATGGATTTTGATTACATGCGCCAGGGAAATTGTACTTCTGTGATGAAATCCTAGAATCAGTTCTTAAATACATACCTGACAGTAGAAATACCAGATTAAGATATATGTATTGTTTTCTCAAAATGATTCCTCCTTGCTCTGTATTGATTGCTTGTGAACAAAACACTTCACTTGCTCTTAGTTACTTCTGCTGCATAATCTTTCATTTATGCAACAAAAAAGCAGATCTTTTATGCAGTCAACATTTAAGACTTAGTCTTTGCTTTAAATTACAGTTCTTTGTGCTTAATTTTAAATATACTCTCAAGCAAGAATGAAGATATGCATAACTTGAAAGACATTTCTACCTTTACAGCTACTGTTTATTTCTTCTAGTTGCTTGTTGGGATCATGGCTCTTCTGAGTGGAATACTAACAATAATGCTTCCAGAAACACTGGGAAAACCATTGACTAATACTTTGGTGGAAGCTACAGAAATGGGAAGAAACAAGAAAAGCTGTTCAGAAAAGACTCCTCCAGCACATAGTGGTGCACCAGTACAAAAGATAGAGATGTTTGGTCAAGAAAACAGTCAGCTCTGAGAAATAAAGCAACAGCAAAATGGCTGTTCCCAATTTTAATCATTATCTAATTTATAAGATCTTTTTATTCAAGAAATGTTCTATAATATCTGTGCCTTTTACTTAGTTTCCAGTCTTGCCTTTTCATTAGAGGAAGTACATAATACCTTTGCGACTGAGGTACCGCATAAACTTTGATAGGATTTCTAGTTCCTTACCCAGACTTTAGAAAACCTTCTGACTTGCTGTGGAGAGTTGGAATCATTACTGTAAATGTTGCAACATACCTGATTACACATAGGTAAAAAATATGCCAACTCTTTTCGTCACATTTTCTGCTGTTAGATTTGCAAAACCACCACAAAGTGCCCTGTCCACTCTCATCCTATTGCAGCTGACAGTTACAGGCTTAAGACTTCAGCACACAGTAAACTCAGACAGTTATGATTCAAGACAGAAGCCCTAACATTGCATCAAGTCATATCAATAGTTTTAAAGTTAAACTAATTTATTTTTTTTTTTTCCTAAGTTTTCTACTAGAAAACATGCCATTACTAATAAAGGAAAATATTCTATGGAACAACTTCAGACTGAAAAAGTTTGCAAAATGTGCAAATAGTTTGTGTATTCATTCTGTTGAATGGCAAATGTATCTTTATTAGTGGTCTAGAAAAATGGGTCTTATTCAGGCTCTCTGCACAGAGATGGACTTAGTTACTAGTGAGTGCTTAGTAGAGATAGTAATTATACCATTTTCCTCATAGGCCAGCTGTCCCTAGCTCATTTTTTCCTTACAGTACACAAAATCAGTTAGAAAAATACAATTTTAAAATGCTAGCTGGAGGACACTTATCAACACAAAAGTTACCAGTTACTCTTGTAGTTTTAGTCAGTGTCTGTAAATGTCCCACTGTTGATCTACACCTCATGCGTACATCAACACTTGCTGGTGTGTTGATTCTGCCGTAACAGCTGTGGACCACAGAAAACTGGTAAATAGGAATTAATCATTCTGGCTGCTACTTTTATGGCTTTCTGTCCCACCTCCCCTTTTTCAGTCTATCTCCAGACCTGGGCATTTCTTCCTTGCCTGAGGATCCGTATCCTCTTTGCTTGGCCACCCTTGGCTTCAGGGGAGCATCAGAGGAAGCTTCTGCATGTTGAGGTTCAGACAGCTCTCTCCTGCTTGGGCTGTGTGAACCCTGTCATCTCTGGTTTGAAACCAGAGTTCTCCTCATTTTAGGCACATACTACCCTTATGCTGCATACAATTTCATCAAAATAAGTCATCCTTTTTTACTTCTTTGCCGTCTACCCCAAAATAAGACAACTATATTAATATAGATAGATATTCCGTATGCTGTAGAGATTAGTGGCCACATTTTTCGATTGTATTTGCACAGTCAAATTAGTTCCAGTTACTTCTGAAACCAGAATAATGCTTTATATCCCCTTACAAAAGATTTTTCTTGTCTTCACTGCATTGTCCTAGTGTCAAATAGCATTTTGGTCCTGGTGTTAGGACAAAATCATATCCTATATTAGAATTAAAATGCTTCAAAGCAAAAACCAGTAAGTTTAAGTTCAGGGAGTTTCTGTGTAATAATTACACAGAAAGCAGAAAGGAATCTATGCTTCCTTCAATGCTGTGGGTGTTCCAGTATTTGCAGAGAAAACCTCTAAAGAGAATGGCATAGAATACTGTGGCTTCTGTCCAAATATATTAGTTCAGCAAAAGCATGTGTTTAACCTTACCCACATGAGTAATCACATCTTTTTTCAGAGAATGACTTGAATACATACTTTTATGAGTGAAGATACGATTACTCACATGCTGTGGCTTTTTGTTTTGCTGAAGAGCAGACCTAGTAATCTTCCACTGCTTTCAGATCCCCATCCACAGAGCAGACCAGCTTCCCTTATCTACAAGATCTGTTGGCTAACCCTGCATGCTCTGCCTTAAACAAGGAAAATGCTAAGGGAAAATGAAATGCAATACACCTAACAAAGAATTAAATTGGTACTGTCTGGCATTGCAACCACCTTCCCCTTCCACAGCTCCAAGTAATTGCATTATTTTGGGTGTTTTCCACACTGATAACACCCTCTTTTATTAGTAGGAGGTCTTATCTTAAACTCCTTAGTCTTGAGTGCAGGGGACAGTAAGTCTGTTTCTAGCAAGGTACTAAAGAACTATTAAAATTACTTTTTCTACTTCCTTACCTGCTGAATAACTGATTTGGGAGTTACCCTACTAAGAACAGAGAATGCATGTTCTATAATCCTTTGACTTGAGGGATTCAGGCTGGTCATCTGTTATTAGTATACATAACATAAAGAAAAAAAAGAAGAAAGCGAAAACTTACATGCACCAGTGACACTGAGCAATACTTGCAAGCTAAAATCTAATGATGATTCTAAAACACAGTGTAGTTTGATAGCTTTTAATCCCAAAAGCCAGTTCCTTGTGTAACTGAAGTCAGTTGGTATTTGGTCTTTGATTCAAATTAGATCTGAATTTCACTGGACTAATGATGTTACTTTTTGCACTAGAAATAAAAGCTTTATTGATCCACAGGTACACCTTTTGTGATTTTATGCATTAGTAGCTTAGAGGATGCCTTGGGTTATCCTATTCTTTAACCTGAGAAAGCATATTACTGTAAAGAAGGAAACAGCATGTGTCTGTATGTCTCTAGCATTTCTGTTTGCTTGCTTTTTCCATACAGACAAAAATATGTTTAACACTAGTTATACATTATAAACATAGCATAGGAAGGGTGAGTTGATGTCTTTCTCTTAAATATTCATAGATTATCTAAATCTCTCATAAGAGGACATTGAGTTAGAGAAGGCTTCTGTCCCTTTAACTGTTGCTGCTCATGGAAAGAATTACTTTTCAGAGTTTCTTATCTGAGTCCTTAAGTTCCTTTATGTTTGCATTTCTCATCTCTATTTTAGTGCAAATTGTGCTGATCAGTGTCTCTGGAGTTACATAATGGTTTTATGAGCTAGATTAGACAGATTAGAATTCTTACCCATCTTAATTGCTGGTCACTACTGCACAATGACAAATGGTTTTGACCTAAATTTTATATCATGTTTTATTGGACAGTCTTGCAGTTTGTTAGGGACATGCTTTCTGGGTTAAATATAGGAATGAAGGCAATTATCATTGGTTTAATGATAACTAAGGAAAAATAGTAAGTAAATGTGTTTGATATTTTGAATCTGTATTTTGAAACTGGTAAGATGTGTTTTCTACTGTAACAGCTCACTTATATTTCTTTGTGCAAATTTCTATAGTTTAAACATCAATGTAAAAAAAAAGAAAAAAGAAAGCTATTCAAACTTTGTACATTCTGTAAAATGTTTTGGGTGGTGCCCTGAATGTCTGAACAAGGGGGTGAATCCTGCCCAAAGGCTGAGGGCTTTTGTGTAATGGCTCTGTGAAAACAAGATGGTCTCATATTCCAGCTCTGGGATAGAGTGGAGAACTCATTGGCATGCTCCTGTATCTTCCACATCTTATTTTTGCCAACTCCTTAGGTGCTGTCACTTAGAAAGCCCCAGCAGCATTGGGCTCAGCAACACACAAAGCCTATGAGTGTCTTTTGCAAGAGCTTATAAAAGGCATGTAAGTGTGATGCCAAAAGGCATTTGTGGCTGCAAACAGGAGGGTCTGGATTCCTCCTATGCCTTTTACAAACATCTTAAAGATGCTTGTCTCAATCTCAGAACAGATCTGTAGGGGACAAATTGAACGCAAAGATTACTTTTTTTTTCTTAAAGAAGAATGTTGACAAAAGGACAAATTTATTCTGTCAGGAAAATTTCTAGTAATGCAGTCAAGCATTATCTGCATTGTTACATCTCACATGAAGAAAGATTAAAGCACATCTATGTTCTGGTAATCTAATAATTTTGTACAAGAGTCTGTATCAGGTGCTGTGTGCATTTTGGTAATGTGGAGGAAGTATGCATTCAGGAAGGCATTTGTTTGGCCATAATATCTGGATTTAATTCAACATATGTTAATGTTTTTTTTTAATGTGTTTATTATCTGCAAGAATAAAGTCAAACACATGTTATTTAATCTTAAGACTTTTATGAAATTTAATGAACTGTTATCAGCAATTCTGAGTTTGGTACAACTTCCGTTGCAAGAGCTGGGCTGGGGCTTCAGCCTTCCATGAAGAGCCCATGGTTTAGGCTCACAGGTATCATGTTTGTCTTTTCCCTGTTTGTGTTTGCAGGTGTAAGTGAAGGTATGGGTAATGTGTTAGGTGGCGATTGACAAAATGTGTAATAAAATATCACATGTTTTGGATTTCAGTTGCAGGAAGAATAAGGTTCTTTTTTACCTATATTTGTGTAAGCTGAGTGGGACAGTAATCCCTCAGACATATTCAGTAGTGACAAAAGTAGCTGCAGATACTGTAGTATGGGTATGAGTTGATCAGAAGGGAGAGTAGGTAACTGCAGGACTGACAAAACAATGTAACTTGTAACCACTTGGTGTTCAGTGAGTGTGAAAACTTACTGTAACTTCGTAGCACAGGAACTGGAGTGGGCCGGTAGTGCAAGGAAAATGAGAATTGCAGGAATACACAGCCCTATTTGTGATTTGTCCCCTTAGCTCATTTTAGGAACCTATTTATTTTCTACTTCTGTTAAGCCTCTAATTAGTGCAAATTAATAATTTTTCCATGCATATTTTGTGAATGTTTTCTGATCAAGTTACACCCATCAATTGGTTTAATCATTTGTATTTTAATGGTTCTATATGCCCTTAATAGGTGATTTATGTTTCTCTCTGGAAGTAACCATAGTGAATGGTTCAAATATTTGCTCAAGTTGAGAAATTTGAACCATCCCTGATATACTGATTTCAAGGGCACTGAGTTCAATTAAGCTGAGAAAAAACAAGCCTGAAAAGTATATACCTCAAACAGAGAGGTATCCTTTTTTCAGTATGATTGATACATAAAAAAGATTGCAGAGAGGTCTGTACACAAAACCAGGTCTTTCAAAGAAATTACTAACCTAGTATTAGTATTATGAGTAATCATAATCAATGGGGAACATCTCCTTTAGTGACAAACCAACTCCCTTTTCTGTATTCCTGTCTAAGACACAGGCTTGGATACTGCTTGGGTGTTTGTTGCGGATGAGCAGGATCCAGCTATGGTGCGCATACAGGCATCTAGTTCTTTACATTGCCTCATTATTGTCCATATAGAGATGAACTGACTTCCACAGGAGTAAGAAAAAACAGCACCCAGGGGTGATTCCTGTGAGATTCTCTCCACAGTCTCAGTCCCAGTGATAAGAATGAAAAGCCGTTTTGACTAAGGTGATCAGCTGGTCACATGCCTTGCATGCTGTTGCTGTATGTACAGATGCCCTTCATATGGCTACAGTTCTGCATTTAAATGGCTATGAAGAATAGGCACCTGCTTGGAAGACCCATGGCAAATGCTGTTCGACAGTGTCAGGAAGGGAAATGGTCTGCAAACACTGCCTTGCTGAGCCTGCTTAGGGACAAATGCTCAGGCTGTCAAATATTAGCCAAAATGTCCTGCTAATGGCAAATGCCCTGGAGCCAAGAAGCCCTGGCATACAGTTTCATCCCAGTGATCCTCTCAGATCCTCCAGGCTGTGCTGGTTAGGCACCTGCGGTTTAGCGGGGACTCATTCTTCATTGACCTGTGATGACTGAAATGACTGGCCCCAGGGACACGCTTGTCTTGCTGCCATCCTCACTGCTAGCACGATTGCACAAGCACTGTGGCAATCTTAGGACAGCCTCAGAACATAATTAATTGTTCGCAGGAGAGTTAAGAAGACAACACACTCTGTGTATGACAGCAGGAGCGCTGGAGCGCCCTGGGGAAGCCATCCAGGAAAAAAGTTATCAGCAGGCGGCGAGCGGCAAAGCTCCGGCAGAGCCAACGGGCGGTGGCCGAGCTGCCCGGGAGAGGTGCCAGTGCTGGACGTGCCCTTTGCCTGGGCACAAACAGCTCCTTCATTAGCAGAGGGACGGGGAGCTGAGTGATCGGGGGGCCACCTCGGGGAAAGGGAGCTGCCAGCAGCCCCTCGGCCTCCTCCCCGGCAACGCGCTCTGTGCTCTCCTGCTCCACTTCCCCGCACTTCCCGGGAAGGTGTCTCTTCCAGCAGGACGGGGGCTCCTCCTCACCAGGTATTGCCTTCTCTGCCCACTTGTTTGTTGTGGTTTGGTGGGGTTTTTTTGACTACTTCCAGTCGAAGAAGGAAATGTTAGATAACGGAGCCCTTTTTGGCCGGGGAAGGAGGCCGGGGGGGAGGGGAGGGGAGCTGCACAGGGACCTGGCACAAACCAGCTCTGTAAGCTCAGTCAGGGAGGGGTTCAGGCCACAGACAGAGGCAGCTGAGCAGCATGAATGCGGTGGCTGTCAAGGGTGGTTGTGGCGTGAGCGTCGAGCCGCAGGGTTTGGCTGGGGCTGCCCTGCCTTACCCTGCCCCCCGCCCCGAGGGAGCCAGGGGCCTGACAAACCTCCTCTTCTCCCTGCTTCCCCCCTCCCCGCACAGAGCCAGCAGGCTCAACAGCTGGGAAAAAGGGTTGCAGACCTCCCTGGTGTTGGAGGAAAGCAAGAGCATTGCTCTGTGTGTACGTGCTGCTAGTGGAGGTTACTACTGTCCATGGCTCATAGGGCACTTATAACCTACTGTCCTTTAGAAGGTGTTTCTCATGCATGCATAGGGGAATGCCTATCTGAAAGAGGAGCTGAGGCCTCCCTGAGCGCCCTGGGGTCTCCTGTGATGGTGGATCAGAAACCTGCTTTCTGGCAGTGGTGCTGTGTGTGCAGAAAGGGTGAGCGGCTCCCAAGAAGTTTCCAGAGTTCTTTGTTTGGTGAAGAGAGTGCACCCTCACCTTCCTCCTGTGGCAGGTCCCAAATGTACATCTCACAAAGCAGCCCAAATGACATGAGAGAGACCAGGCCAGAGTCAAAAGCCAAAACTGGGGCCATCTCCTTAACAAACTCTCAAGAATGGCTCAAGCTTCATGAGCATCTCTAACTACCTTTAGCAAAGAGCCTGGCAGAAATCCACTCTAGGGTCAGGCAGAGGGATACAGCACTGCAGGAGCTTGTAAACTGGGGAAGTGAATAAGCAAAAGAGTGAAATGCAAAAAGAAAGGAAAGGATAAAGTGGTCCACATTAGACATGGACAGTGTCAGTGGGTGCAGCAGCCCTGGTGGATGAGGAGCCCCCTAAGGTAGCTCAGAAAGGCTGGAGCCTTTGTTCCCCAGTATTGTAAGCTTCAGGAGATCCAAAACAATGTTTCAGCTCTTCTATGTAGTGAGAGTCAGTAAAAAAACCAACCCCTACAGGGCTTCAAATGCAACATGTTTTGGTTACTTCCTGTTTACCCATTTTCTGGTCAACAGTTCAATTGAGCTTTTTCAACTGCTTATTTGTGTGTGTAAAATGTTTTGCTTGGTAGGTCAGCCAGGTTGCAACACAAGCTAAGAGCGTCCAGCCTGCCAGAGAAGCACACACATGGAGTTGAGCCATAGGAAGAAAAGGGTATGGCGAGCGGCCCTGTCTGTAATGTGGCGATGCCAAAGTGTGAGCAGTTATGCAACTCTTCCAGCTGAGGGATGCCAGTATCCCAGGGTCTGTTACAGCCTGGAGGGACCAAGGGCCAAGAGGCTACAGCTGCAGCTGGCAGTGAGTGTGCACGTTTCTCTGTGTGTAATAGAATCACAGACTCATAGAATGGGTTGGGTTTGAAGAGACCTTAAAGATCATCTGGTTCCAACCACCCTGCCTGGATAGCTTCCACTAGACCAGGCTGCTCCAGGCCCCGTCCAACCTGGCCTTGAACCCTGCCAGGGATGGAGCAGCTACAACTTCTCTGGGCAACCTCTGCCAGTGTCTCACCACCCTCACAGGAAAGAACTTATTCCTAATATCTAATCTCAATTCACACTCTGTCAGTTTAAAGCCATTCCTCCTCAGCCTATCCCTACATGCCCTTGTTAAAAGTGCCTCTCCAGATTTCTTGTGTGTGGATGTATGTGTGCTGTTGATCAGCATATTTATCCATATTGATTTATCCACTACTAGAATGATGTTAAGGCTGAAGGTTAGTGGCACTCATCAATGTTACACAGCTATGTGAGGCAAAGAAGAGTAAGTACCCCCTTGCATCACATGAGGCTGACATTGTCAGCATTGTCAGTTGCGGGAGCTGCATCAGTAAGTCACATCATGAAGTATCTCAATTTTAAAAAATTTGGGAGGAGCATTCTGGGAGGAGCAGGAGGGCAGCAGGGACATGAAGCCCATGGCAGCTAGTGTCCTCTTTGCTGGGGAATTACAGCTCCAGGTGGCTTTGTCTGGCTTCTCTCCCATTCTGACACTAATAAAGGACAGAGATAAGCAGTACCTGACATCCTTTGCCTGCCTCCCCAACACCTACTGCAACTGACTAGCCTTTTCAATGCTGATTTTTGCAAATCCCTCAGCACAAGCCACTCTAAGGGGGCAAGAAGTGTCACCCTCGCTGGCACTAAGCTGCCCTGCCGCATCAGCTTAATACAGTTTCTCCTCCTGTGCTCTCCCAAAAGGTGCAAGGCTCCCAGCTGAGGCAGCCTGTGCAGGACAGTCCTGCAGTCATAGGGGGTTTAGTGGCTCTGCAAAGCCTGAGGTGCACTTGCTGATAAAAGCTGTGTGTAGTTCCTGCTTTGCACCTAGTCAGTTTTTGGCACATTAACACATTAGGGCTTGATGTGCTCCTGGGCTGCAGCAGTAAGTGCTTGAAAAATGGTGAATTCAATAGGTGCCTTTCCACCTTCCGAGCCATTCCTGCAGGCTGCAGAGCCACTAGCAGCCCCTCCTCGCCCTAACTGGCTTTTGCAACATCGAGATCAGTTGATACTGAAAATTGCATCCAAATGGAAAGACCTGTGAAACCTGACCCTCCGCCGAGCTGCAGCTCCCCTTTCTCCCCAGCAACAGGGAGGTCAGTCAGGAAATTCAATCTCCATCACTGTTCAAGGGTTTCTGCGAATGAGAGTGGCAGGGCACTACCAAGAGCACATCTCTGGCGGATGCGTAATGTACCCATCACATATGTCCCAGGGGAGGCTGAAAATCAGGACTCTAGTCATCCATGGACAGCTGGAAGGCTCACTGGGCACGCTAAGAGCTGCATGCCATTTCCACAGCTGCCAGTGCTGAGTGAGAAGGTTTGTTAATAAAAGTGTGTTTAGAGACCTCTCTCAGAACCAATTTTCCTAAGTATTTTTAGCATTATTACCCCTCCCATTGCTTGTTGCTAATATCTCCCTTTACCTTTCTCTTGCTCTTCCTCTTTCATTTCCCTTTCCCTTCATCTTTCCCTTCCTCTTCATTTCCCCCTTCTTCTTCCCCTTGCCCCAGCTCTTTTTCAGATGGGGTTTGTGGGTGGCAGCCCATGCAGGACAGTGATTCTGGTTCAGATTCAGGGTACATTCTACCTCTGGTATGCATCCTCTTTCCTGCGGTGTGGGGGAAGCTTTTACAGTCAGCTTGTGAAAGAAGATGTAATAATTAACAGGAAGAAGCTTAAACTTTGCCCTGAGTGGAAGAAGGGTGGTTGTAACAACCCTTGGCTCTGATGCAGAAGGAATGCAGTGATGGGAAACAATGCCTGCTCCTCTCTCTCTTCCTACATAGTAGAACATCAAATTTTAAGTAGGAAAACCTCAGGGGTAAGTGAGAAGCTGTGTGAAGAGTTGTAAGCAAGGATCTCATAAATAAACCTGACCTATCATAATACCACACAGTCTGCTTGCCTGAATTTACATCAGATGCCAAAAGCCGCTGGAAGATGGGAAATCAGCCCATCCTTATAACTGCAGGCACTGACTTTCAGGGAAAGTTCTTAGAAAGCAATTAGTAAGGCTGGATTTCTACAGTCAGGGGTGAGCAAGTCCCATAATAGGAAGCAACACCATAAGGGGGCAAGACCAAAGGTCCATCTTGCTCAGCATCCTTTCCAAAAGTGAATATTTGTAGAATACTCCAGGCAAACACAAGACCCATAGGCCAAGGAGATTCTCCCCCTGCATCCCTGCTCAGCTTTTGGCAGTGACCCTTTGAAGAAGTATCTGAACCAGCAGTGTCATCCAAATCACCTGTTTCAAAGCTGCTGAGGGATTTATCGCCTCTGAGGTTGCCTGATCTCTTGTGGACCCATTTAGTTCCTGCCTTCAGGGAGTTTGCAGGGTGCACTGAGTTGCATGGTTCACTTGTGCTTCGTGTCTCCACTGGCGTGAGACCTGTTGGGTGGCTGTGGCCAGGCACATAGGCTGGCACCTTCCTGGGAGCGGCAGCCAGGTGATTATCAACCAGGAGATGTGCCATTAGGACAGGTGCCAAGCTCCCAGACTTGGTCAGGACTAGGGAAAGCAGAGATATTGCACCTCCTGGAGTAGCAATCAGCAGATGAAGATACTGAGGAGTGGAGTGGAGCTACTTCAGGACATAAAGTAAGGCAAAGAGAGGCAAATATACGGGCTCTTGGGGCAGCAAGGCTGGCTGGCTCCTGGGGACCACCATGTGCTGCTGGGAAAGTGGCAGCCTCAGATGCCTACAAAGCTGTCCAAGGCAGGGGGTCACACTGGCAGCTAGGGGGGCCAAGGATGGGTTGGAGACCTCAGGTTACTTGGGGGCACAAAATCCCCCATGGTAAAGGTAGTTTCTCTTCTCACACTTTTCCCACCAAGTCATCACTGTCCAAGCAAGTTTTACATGGGGGAGTGTAAACAGCCAGGCTGTACCCATGAAACTATGCATTGTGTTTAACAGCTAAAATTCACATTTTCTAGGACAGGCCTATGCAGCTAACCCAGTCCTCAGAGTCAGAGGGGAAGACCTGCATAGCAGAGGAACTAAGATGCCTCTTGAGAAAAACATTTTCCACAATGCACTGGACTCTTCGCTCTGCATAACCAGTTTGCCTTCTGTGCAGTTTGCTTCTGCTGCCCAGGCAGTGACAAACCTCTTTTCTGGAGATCCTGATGTTCAGACGACCCTTTTGCTCCTGGTGCCTAAAAGCTAACCTCCCTAGAGCTCCAACTTTTGCTTCTGAGGTGACAGAAAGCTTGACAGGTGCCTCGCTCCTGCAGGCGTATTGAAAAAACCTTGCCCCAGATTGCTAGTGCCTGAACACCAGTGCTGCACGTACACATAACTCCTTTGCTGTTGCTCTTGTGCTGAGGATGAGGTAGCGGCTATTGAAATACTTCTCAAAAATCTGGATATGTGATTTCCAAACGCAGGGTAGGTATCTCTCTCCTCTGGCTCTTCATCCTGGAGATGGCAGCACCCAAGGTTGCAGTGGTCGGTGCAGGAGTCATCGGCCTGTCCACAGCACTGTGCATCACGGAGACTTGTCCCAGCTGCTCCATTACCATCCTTTCAGAGCAGTTCAGCCCCAACACAACAAGTGATGTTGCAGCTGGGATTCTCATCCCTCACACCTACCCAGGTATGTGTAGCTCAGCGTGGTGCTGCTCATGGCACCTCATGGGGCTGCATGCCTCCATGTGCAGAGGTGCACAGAGGTTCAGGAAGAAGAGTGCCATGACCTGTGTTCATCAACACTGTTGATGAACAAACTTGTACTTCTCTGTTCTTTGCATTATTCCTCTCTGCATGTTTGATTTTGTTTACTTTCAGACACACCGATCCATGTGCAGAAGCAGTGGTTCAAAGAGACCTTCACTTACCTTTTTGCTATCAGCAACTCAGCCGAGGCATCAAAGGCTGGCATTCACCTGGTTTCTGGGTAAGAACAGCCCCCTGGGGCAGCCTTTAGTACGTTTGTGCTGTGTGTTGGAGCAGAGAGGTTTTCCTTGCTGGATTTCAGGTGTATTCCCTTCATAGAGTAACTCTAATGACCATATGCTCATTAAACTGAATTGCAGCTGCTCAGATATGATGTATTTTGAAGAAAAAATCATTCATAGGTGCACACAGAGAAACCACTCGAGATTGGCCAGCACCAGATGGCTTTTAATAACTGATGTTTCTCCGTACTGTTGTTCACCAGTTGCTTGCAGCAGGGGTGGTCTCCATAGGGGTGGGACTGCAGGATCTTCCAGCTTCAGCAGCTAGGTATAGGGATGCAATGGCAGGGGGTGTGTTGGGTTTTTTTTTTATAATGCCTATTACATACAGAAATTCACCTCTTGGGAGTGTTGAGGCTGGTCACTGTAGCTTTATGGGTACCCAAAAAGCTGTGACCAGGTGTGCAAATGACCCTATGTGCAGGTCCAGCCAAGGTGGCTGCAACCATGGTGGGGACACTGAGGGGACTTTGTACTTCTACAGCTGGAAGTGCATGCAGTATAACTGGAAGAACTCTCTCCAGTTCATTTACCATGGTGTGTCACCCCCAAGCTCAGCTGTGCAAGTCCTCTGCCTGTTTGCCAAGGCAGGTATTGCAGTATCAGGCAGCAGTGTTCCCTGTTGCTGTTAAGCTTGCTGAGCTACACTGATGAGTGGGGAACAGGTTCCTGAATTCCTGGGTTTGTGCAGAGATTGCTGTGACACATAACATGGCAGAGCAATAGCACTAAGTTTTGCAGCTTTTTCCATGTGTCCTTTTAGGTGGCAGGTCTTTAAAAACACTCCCAAGGAAGAGTTACCTTTCTGGTCTGATGTTGTCCTGGGATTTCGACCAATGTCCAAAGTAGAACTCCAGAAGTTTCCACAGCATCAATCTGGTCAAGCCTTTACAACACTGAAATGTGACTCCCCGTCCTACCTGTCGTGGATGGAGAAAAGGTTGGTTTTGCTGCAGGGCGGGCACATGGAGAGAAACCCAGGGAGAGGGACTGAGGGCAAGCTGGGGATTCCTTGAGAGCCTTAGGTTTGAGCAGAACTGGCAAAGGGCTGTTTCTCACTGGGGAAAATGCAGCAAGTTCTCCCCTGGGGAGAAGCACCAGAAATAAATAACTGATTTTTCAAAAGTGAAAGGCCCCAGTTAAGCCTGCACTTAGGAAGTAAGATGGACCTATAGAGCTCAAATTTGGTCAACAACTGGACAAATTTCTTGATCCAGCCAAGTGAAAAATGGTCAAACAGCATCATCTTATAGCAAAACTTTTGGAAATATTTGCCTGTGTATGACAGGTGATGCCCTCACTCTAAGGAGTTCATAGCTTTAGAGTTCATGCCTGGATTGATATGAACATTAGAAAATCTGCCAATTTCCAAGTTTCCCCAAAATATGTGGATTTTGGATAGCCACAGGAAAGTGAGGATGCAGATCTAAACAGGTTTTGACACCCGGCATGTGCATTTAATCCACTTCAGTACCTGCAAAGTGAGCAAATAGCTGTCTCCTTTTGAGAGAAGGCAATAGGCTGCAAGCTGATTTGAGGTTAAGTGAAGAGACATGTACTGACACCATGGTACAAATTGCCAGCTCAACTGGCTTCTTGCATGCCTTTCATCTCACTGCAAAATGTGAAAAACTGTGTCCTATTCTAGCAGCCAGGCTGGGAGTACTCCAGTACCATCAGTGCCATGTGAGGTCTTTGCTGTCTCCTTGGTGCAAATGCTCTGTCATGTTTCATTACCTAACCGAGATAGAATTTCTGCTGAAGCACAGCTGAGCTGTACAATGCATTTGGTATCTGCCATGTGATTTCTGCTCTCTCCTTCTTCCTGCTAGAGCCAATTTAATTCTCAAAAGATGTAATCTAATAAGATGATCAAGCTCCTTTTCTTTCTCTCCTCCCTGGTGATGAGAAGCAAGAGCATATTAAACCTGTAACTAATTCTCAAAACCCTAGTGACTCAAGCAGTGTTTATAGACTATTCTCCTGGCAATCCACAAGGAAAATTGTGCCCACCTTTCTGGTCCAAAAATGGGCTTCAGGATTTTTTTTCCTGCTTACTTGCCTGAATTTAGGAGTTTTCAGGTTTTTTATTGGTGTATTTTTCTATGTCATGGTGACAAAGTCCCAGTTACAACACTTAGGAGCTCTCCCAGCAAGTTGCCCAGCCAAAGCTGCTGCACGAGACCTTCCCTGTTCTTCCCAGCCAGCCTCAGTGTCCTGCTGAACCAAACCCCCAGAGCATCAGCTGTGCCCTGGATCTTGGCTAACTCACTGCTTTGAGGGAAACCACTGGGTTTATAGTGGGGTTGATCACTTTGCCCGCTGACAGACTACTGCAAAGGACAGGATCTCCTACTTGATAACTGCACTAAAGACTCCCAGCAACTGCATCCAACTGGCAGGATGCAGGGCTCCATCTCATGCCAATGTTTTTCCACAGTGAAGGGCTTCAAACTTCAGGCAAGTTTAGGGTGGAATTTGGCTTGAACATGAGGACCCGACTGTCTGCCTAGGGTCTTATGCCAGACCCTTGTCTAATATTGATCAACCAGATGCACCTTTTCCAGCCCAAGTATACTAAACCAATAGCTTTGATGAAATGAAATCAAACAAATCACATACAGAAACCTCATGGCATTTGTTTTTGCTTTTTGTCCAATCTGTTTGGTTTTGGACTCTATGTTAAGACAATCTATCTCATTTACTGAATGTCCATAATAATTACGTGAGGGTTTAGGGGTTTCTTCTCTGCCTCACTTCTGTGGTCTTTTGCAGGCTGAAAGCAACTGGCGTCCAGATGTACACCAGAAAAGTTGCAGACTTGTGGGAGCTGCATGGCAAATATGACATCATCGTCAACTGTGTGGGCATTGGAGCCCACCAGCTGGTAGGGGACAAGAAGCTCCTTCCTGTCAGAGGACAAGTACTCAAGGTTCATGCTCCTTGGGTGAAAAACTTCATCAGGGATGGGGATGGCTTAACTTACATCTACCCAGGGATACACAGTGTAACCCTAGGCGGAACCAGGGAAAAGGACAACTGGAGTCTCTCTCCTGACCCTGGCACTACCAAAGACATCTTTGACAGATGCTGCTCCCTTGAGCCCTCACTGTGGGGAGCTCAGGATATTCAGGTGAAGGTGGGCTTGAGGCCATCCAGGCAGTGTGTGAGACTGCAGAGAGAGGTCTTGAATCAAGGAGGAGTTAAGCTCCTGGTGGTCCACAACTATGGTCATGGTGCAGGTGGCTTTTCAGTGCACAGGGGCACAGCCAAAGAAGCTGCTTGTCTCGTGGGAGAGTGCATTGCTGCCCTACAAGGCTCATCATCAAAGGCCAAGCTTTGAATCACAGAGGCTCCTTTTCCACACACAACAGGCTAGCGTGGCATCTCCCAGTAGCAGCTTCAGACTTTTATTCCATTACTGGATAGAAGAAACCTAAGTCAACAGCTTGTGCCATTGCAGGGGCTGAGTGGTATCTCACCTGGCTTCCAGCTGCCGCTTTGGAAAGTCATGATGAGTTGATTCAAACATTTGTCCAGTATTTGCTCTTCCTCCGTCTGGCATTGTTTCTGCCCTGAGCATTTCTCCTAACTTCACGTTAAAGAGAAGGCAGGATATTTAAATATTCTTCACATAATGGAGGTCACATTGCTGCAGTATTTAGCATTTCTTCATGTGCAGATGGAGGATATCGGATGCACTAGGTTCGCATTCAGTAAAAACTAGTTGTTTCCTCTTGTGCCAAATTTAATGTAGTATTGCCTTTACTCCTACCATCTTAGTAACAAGCTTCACAATTTTCCATATGATTTACAAGGAAAAGAAGATTGCTGCAGTGCTGCATTCCAGTGCTCAGGGTCAGCTCTTACAGAAAGCAATGTTAGTGCACAGTGATCAGGCAAGTATGGTTTCAAGCTCAGGTATGCAACATTGATCACCGCATTTGCTTGTATTACACCTCAGGGAGCTTGATGCAAAGTTTTGAGAGAAGTTGCCCTATATGAGCTGTGGGTTTGTGCATCTTTTTTAACACATGTTTGAAAATTTTTTTTTTTTTGTCCCCAAGCCCCTCAGATTTTGCTCACAGACACAGATGATTTTTTTTCCTCCCAAGAGCAGCATTGACATGGCCTGTGTTTGACAGAGAGGGTTTATCAGGGTGGTCTTGGGAGTGCAAACATCCCCTACTTTGCATTGGCACTGGCTGCTTTCCTTGCAATGGCTGGTATCATAGAATCATAAAATCATGGACTATTTAGGGTTGGAAAGGACCTTAAGATCATCTAGTTCCAACCCTCCTGCCATGGGCAGGGACACCTCACAATAAACCATGTCAGCCAAGGCTTTGTCCAACCCATCCTTGAACACCGCCAGGGATGGAGCATTCACAACTTCCCTGGGCAACCCATTCCAGTGCCTCACCACCCTTACAGT
>JAOEHY010045791.1:33069-46029 GCA_025447955.1 Psilopsiagon aurifrons
AATCTAAACTTCCCCTGTTTAAGTTTGAACCCATTACCCCTTGTCCTATCACTACAGTCCCTAATGAAAAGTCCCTCCCCAGCATCCCTATAGGCCCCCTTCAGATACTGGATGAATGAAACTGAGACAAACCACCAAGGATCTTAACACCAGCTTCAGATGCCACCAGAACCCAGACACTCACTCCATGGCAGAGGCTGAGTGGGCTTCTCAGCAATTCCCCAAGCATTTGATTTGGCTGAAGGCAGTCACTCCTAAATCTGAGCTTGCTGTTGAAGTATAGGTGTGACAGGGATTAAACCACTTATTAGATCTTAACTAGCTTATTCAGAAGGATTAACATCCACTTTTGTCTAGGGTTTTTTTGACCTTGTAGTTACAAACCAAATCAAAATCCTTTCAGAGTTCATGTAAGTAAAATGAACTGATAAATAAAGTTCTAATAATAGAGCAAAGGTCACTTCTGTAGTGTTCCTTTCATAAACAAAGGAGTTTCTTTCATTTGTGATGACCTGACAGGGACAAGAAAGGCCACATTCAGACACAGCTGCCAACTCCTGCTGTTCTTAAGGGGTATGAGGATGGTTTCCTTCACAAGGGACAGCTGTCAGAAGAAACATCACTGAATTAACTTATAGGTCAATAAGCACCTGGAATCAGCCTAAGCCAGCCCTGCCTTCAACAGCCTTGCCCTCTTCTCCTCAGCTCTGAAGGCTAATTTTGCATTCCCCCCCCCCATCATTTGTCGTTTCCAGCAGTACAAAAGGGCAGAGCTGCTGCTTTTTGGCAGTATTGGCATAAGGCTTGTCAAATTGCAGCTTTGTCCTCAGTTGACACAGAACGTAAAAATACATGGGAAAAGGTATGACACCATCTGTGGAATCTGAGGGTGCATGAGTCCATGGGAACTGATGAGATGCAGTTGCAGGTCCTGAAGGAACTGGTGGGTGAAGTGGCTAAGGCACTATCCATCATACTTGAGACATCGTGGCAGTCCAGTTAAGTTCCCACTGACTGGAAAAAGGGAAATGTTGGGGTTGTTTGGGCTGGCTCTAGGGATGATGATTTTTGTAGCTCCTTGCAGGCAGTTTTGCATTTTACTCCCTTGAACAAGCTGGTACCACCAGCGGACCGAGTCACTTCACCATTTACAGCCTGACTGATGGCTCTGTGGATTAGGCCACTGATCCCTATAAGATCTCACTGGTGACTTCTCTCTACTGTGAAAAACAAATGATTTATTGTTACCTTGTCTCTCTATCCTATATGCAGTTGCTGACTCATGAGAGGATCTTCCGTCTTACCCCTTGCCAGATTAGCTTCTTTATGAATCCTTGGTGACAGATGTTACTAAGGGCTTTCCAGAAGCTGAGTAGATCATACTGGGTGGCTGCTCTAGTCTGCACTTCACTGTTTCCTCTGAAGCCATCAGAGGGTCGTGAAACACAGCTTCATAGCTCCTTGCTGCAAAGCTCTGCCAATTCTTCCCTCTTGGTCTGTATCTCTCCTTGCAACTATTGTATTACCATGGCTTTTACGGTTTGCCTGCCACCGGTATTAGATTTAGTGGTTTGCATTTCTCCAGATCCCTCACAGCACTTAAAACAGTGTCATGGTCCATCCTCCTTTTTTCTAGCTGTTTCAAGTGAGAGTTTGTACACCAGTCCTAATAGTGCAACAATTTCTTATTAGCATTCCTTAAAATCTGCTTCTCATGAATTTGCTACTATCCCTTGCATCTATTTGTTTTAAAACATCGTCTAATGGCCCTTCAATCTGAGGCAGCTTCTCTGCATTATTCCCTTAACAAATAGCTCTGCCGTGGGAATGTCACTAAACATTTCTACATTGAATGCAGACACGAGTAATCTGTTTAACTGTTGTGTTAGGGCTTCTTTACTCTCAGGCTTCTTTGCCAAGCCAATCATCTGCTGACCGCATATCCTGGTCACCTGCAGAACCTTCCAGCAAGCTCCCCGATCCTGCTAGGGTAGAGGAAGCTTTTTGTCTATTAGCAAGTTATTTCCTCAAAATCCGTGTTATCCTGACTTTCTGTTTCTGCTTTTAATTTGACAGAGTTCATGTCGTTTTCCTCATTTGGGAGGGATCTATTTTGGTTCTTTGCCATGTAATTTTTATTATGCTGTTACAATGAGCCAGTAATTATATTCCTGAAATGTGTCTGGTATTTCAATATCCTTACATAAAAATCAAGCATTTTAGACCCATATCTTATTTCAGACTGATAGCAAATAGAAACAAGTGTACATTCAGCCTGTTTGCTCCAGCTCCTGTGCCCTCTTAAAAGGGGATTTATTTGTTCAGACCATCTCGTCATTTCCTGCTTACTTGTGGTTATAAAGAGGTCAAAATGGCACCGTTAAGGACATGCCATCATGAAATCCTGCTCCTCTGTGCCTGCTCACTTTCCCCATCTCCAGCATGAAATTCCTTTTAAATCTTACTCTCTCACACAGAGGCTTTCTGCCCTGCCAAGGTCATGCCACACAAAGGCTGAGCATCCTACTCAGATGTCTCTGCTTTTTGTTCCAGAAGCTTTCAATTTGCCAAGAATATGTCCTAATATTTTGGGAATAATTGCATATCCCTCTCTCATTTTTTTTTCCCCAGGCATGGCAAATTTAAATACTCTAAAATACATCCATAGATGTATAGTGATGCTGCCCTGTGCCAACTATACATCTGCCTGCAAAGGTGAGTCATGCTGTTTCAGTGCCTGCAAGTTGGCTCACTGACACTGACTGCCTGGCTTTTAGGCAGTTGAGGTTCGCTGAGATGACTCCTTTCTTACTTCAGCTGCCCAGCCTCAGGTGTCAATCTCTGGCAGTATCTTATCAGCCATCTCTGAGTTTCTGCTCCTCCTCCAAGACCCTTGCCGGGAACTGAAGCAAAGATTAACTCTCCAGCTCCAGCTGAAGCCGAGCCGGCAGTTGAGGAACTTGCAAAACTCCATTTTGATCTTAAATCTGTCTATGCTATTGCATTGGCTCTGCAGTCTTCATCTAGAAACACAGAGCAAGTGTCAGGGAAACACTCTCATGTAGGAAAGGATTAACAGTGGAAGGTCATTAAACCTCCCTGACTTCCTACGATGATGAAAAGCACCCTAAAGAAATAAAGACTTAGCCTTCACCTGTGCAGAGCATTTTATCCTCGTGCCATTCCTTAAGCTGGACAAAAGTTAACTGGACGGTAGTTGAATATTTCAATCTTATCCACATTTTCTGATCTACATTGAAAAGGCACCCTGGGCAAATGGCAACCAATCTGTCATGCTCACGGGAAACTTCAAGGGTGTAATTATGGCACAGAAAGAGAGCCATTATATTTTGAGACATTTCTATCAATCCTTGCAGTTGCAGACAGCGGATGGGCTATGTGATGGATTTTAGAGCTTGAGCACAAAATAATAGTGTTCTGCAACAGGGAATTTTGTTGATCTTCTTTGCACAAACAACGCCATAGACGTATTTTCTAGATATAGGGTTCTTGTCTATATTTGAATCAAATTTGCCAAATTTCTGAAAAATACACAAAAATTGGCATTCACCATTCATTATGATTCTTTTCCAGTCGAACGCTATTTGAGGTAACCTTCAGTGTGAGACATTCAAACTCATTAGGAATAAGTGTAATAATTAGAAAGAAGATCATCGTCTGGACCGAGATTTGAGTTTTATTCACAGCTATGAAATAATCGCATAGGTTGCATGATGCTTTATTTGTCCTGCTTTACTCTTTATTGCCCACAAGAGGGAGATGTTGGATCAAGCAGTTGATGAAACCGGCACACTCCGTCGCAAAGAGCAAATGCAGCGATGCTGAACGCAGTGGAAACGTCGGTGCCTGACGGGATCCCGCACACCTACCTATAAGGCTTGGAGGACCTGGGTGATGCAATAGATCTTAAGAAATAATCTTGAATCCATTAAGTCTGTAACACGTCATGGGGAGAGCTTAAAAAATGTATATTGAGGAAGTAGAAATATGAAGGTAGCAGCATAGTAGAAGCTGTTGTTAATAAGAAACATAGAACCATAGAACGGTTTGGATTGGAAGGCACCTTAAAGATCATTCAGTTCCAACCGCCCTCCATGGGCAGGGACACCTTCCACCAGACCAGGTTGCTCATAGCCCCATCCAACCTGGCCTTCAATTCCAGGAATGGGGCAGTGACAGCTTCTCTGGGCAACCTGTTCTAGTGTCTCACCACCCTCACAGTAAAGAACTTCTTCCTAATATCTAATCTTAATCCACCCGCTTTCAGTTTAAAGCCATTTGCCTTTGTCCTACCCCTACACACCCTTGTAAAAAGCCCCTCTCTAGATTTCTTGTAGGCTCACTTTAGGTATTGGAAGCTGCTCTGAGGTCTCCCTGGAGCCTTCTCTTCTGCAAGCTAAACTAGTCCAACTCTCTCAGTTGATGATGGGGCAGCCACTAGGAAAACACTGTCGCACATAGCTTTTCATGCTTTCTGTTCATGTTCGCTACCTACCATGGGGACAATATATTTCTCACATTGTAAGAGGTGTGCACCATGTGCATCATGTGCTGTGCTCCTGTCACTGTTACCTCCCTTGCCTCCTTATTCACCTTCTGCAAAGTCTCAGCCAACCATCAGGCATCCAAGCCTTACATTAGCCTTTCCTTACATTTATGAGCCAGAGGATGAAAGGTTTACTTATTTTCTGTGTCACTACAGTGTGACACAGTTCTGAGGCACCTCCAGTCAGCGTTTTGGATAAAGTGAAGGTCTGGAAAACAACTTTTCCCTCAGAGAATGCACTAGAGCCACAGAGAGAGCCTCACACTTGCCTTCCTCCTCATCAAACGAGTGCAGGGCTGGGCTTCAAGCAGACGAAGCCTTTCCCTCATGCACACCTTGCAGCCTGGTGAGTCAAGAAGTCTGCTGGTCAACTGGGACAACTGGACTCCTTTGAGCATTGAAGGAACTGGATTTGGGCTTCTCACATCCCAATTTGCTGAGGCAGTGGCTACAGGAAGAACAATCACACTTTTAGGTGTGTTTTCAATAGAATAAAAGCTCCTTTTGATTTTTGAAAGAAAGAGGCTGAGGCACCTGACTCCAAGAAACAACCTGCTTCTCCACAGAGGTAAAGTGTGAGTTGAAGACCTTGAGAAGCACTGGCTCCTCCACATCTGAAAATCCCTCCATGCACCTTGGTGGGCAAGGTCTGTGCCTTTTTCCTGTGTGGTGAGTGTATCTATCTGCAGAGTGTCAGCACTCCAGGAATAATCACAGGGCAAATTGCCACAGAGATCTGCAGCAGGATAATTGCCTCAAAGAGACGGATAAATAGCTTTTTCTGGCACTTAATGGGCCTCTTAAGTGAATGGCAATAAACTGTATGTGAACAGATGTTTTCCTTCTTTTTTCGTCCTTTTGCATCTCATCCATAATTATGCACTAAAATGTTCTTGTCTGGATTGCTGAGAGCAATCTTGTTGCTGTTTGTCTTCACAGTGGAAGACTAAGCAAAAAGTCTTGGTGACTGAAAGCTCCAGTCACTTGTACATCAGTGATCATCTTCCCCTTGTGTTAAGCCTGAGGGAGGAGGGAGAATTTAGGGGGAAGTTTTGCCTCTTCCAGCTGTTGCTCTGCAGGTCCCAGCTCTGGGGTCTTTCCCTGCCTTCTCCAGTGCCCTGGGCCAGGAAGTTCCTGTGTTTGCCTGGCTTCAGGCATTGACACAGCTACTGCTCAAAGTAGTTGCTTCTCCTCTGCCCTGTGTGGGAGGTTAAGTGTACTCTGAGACAGTCCTCCCCACTCTATGCCACCTTTGCTAGGCTGACCGGGGTGCAGAGAGGTGGCAGGGCAGGCTCTCCTCTATATCCACTGGCTTTGCCTCCAGCCTTGCTACTAGGACAGTAGCAGGAACCATGCAAGCTCTGCAAAGAGCCCTTAGGCTTTCACATGCATGTACTTTACTTCCTGACAGAGTAAAGAGGAATGACCTTCTTCCTGAAGAAATTCAATGCATCCTGGCAAACAGATCTTCTAACAAGCGAGTCTGCAATATCTCTGCATCATGATGCTGCTCTACATTCTATTGAGGACAGACCAACTTGAAAGGAGCCTGCGGGAAGAGCACTGAGTTTTATCCTCACCGTCTGGTCCTGGGCAGGCTGTTCAGCTGCAGGGGAGCCGTAGCATCTTTTCTGCTGAAGGCAAGGCCATTTCTCTTTTCCTTGTTAGGATTTTGTTTAAGACAATTACAATGCAACCAGTTGAACGGAGGGATTGTCTGACCACATGGTAATACTTCAGAAAAACAAGCTTTTTGTTACAGGTAAAGACAGTGATACTGAGTTTAGTGTCTGGCAAAAATGAGACACTCAGACACTCTTCCAACACATGGGTAAGATCTTTTTTAAAGGTGGATGCATGTCATTTAATTGGGCTGCATACTGGTCCAGGACATTTTTGCATGTCTTCTATCCTATGAACCCATTCGGTTCACCAAGGATGCTGCCAGCCATTCCCAGGTTTATTTTATCCTATTGCCTTTAACTAGGCATAAACTGTACAGACACACTTCAGTATATCAAACAAGACAGACTGTAGAAAAAGTGCACAGAGCATTCATTACAGGTCTTGATTTGTTTGTGAAACTACTACCTGGAACATGTTCTCCCCAGCAGCTCCAGTGCTTTGGCTTGTACCTCTTCTCCCCTTGGAGATACCTTTTCTCCAAGCGCTTGCAGATGAAAGTCTCTCTCAGTGATCAAATTTGTGACACATGTTCTATTACTCCAGTGCCATTGCCATCCCCTGTATAACTACTTCAGCGTTTGTATGGTACCATGTAAACCCATTAAAAACATGTAATAAAAAGGCTTATGTAACTTCTTAAAGGTGTAATTTCTAATCCAGCTGTGGTGTTTTGTAGAACTCTGAGCATTATGGATTAATCCCTTTGCCAAATTACATTCTTTTAATGAAATATATTAATCCTCGAGCTTAGAAGTGTAAAAATGCCAGTAAAATTGATTGCATCCAAAAAAGGGGATACAGCTGAGCCCACAGTAATACCAAGGTAATATTTAAAGCATACAGAAAATAGGATTTTGTAATAGAACCTGAGGGTAATTTTTAAGCAAAACTGGAGGTTTGTCTGGGATTACGGTATAGATGCAGTGGAAATACAGACAACAAACTAATGTCATAAAAATCTTCGTGCCATCGTACATGAACTGCATATCAACTATCACTGCTTAACTCCTGTAAACTGGAACAAGGAGCATCTTTTTAAAAAATGGTGATACATGTCAATTTTTACACTTCTATCTGTTCAGTAAAACTGAGCAGATCTACTTTAAAAAGCAGGCAGAATTTTGCTTGTTCAGAATTATCAGGCAATTTAGTCAAAGGCAGACCATGAAACTACTGCTGTTCCTCTCCAGAAGTGAAAAACAGCTGCTGGAGGAAACAATCACATATTAGATACCATGAAGATTAGGATTAAATAAAGAAAGGTAAGGCCCAGTGACACCAGAGAGCTGCAGAGCATGTTCTATGAATGGCTGTCTCATTTCTCTTCTCATTCCTGCAGCGAATGTATGCACACAGGTACAGTTATGTATGTGTGCAAATGCATTAAAGCATGACTCAGAGGTAAATCTTGATCTATAATCCCCTCTGCAGGCCATTAGTTATCAACTAGATCCTTTATCAAATTCAGAGCCTGCAGCTTGGCTGTGGTGTTTGAATCTCTCCATAGCCAGAGGGAAAAGAAAGCTTCCGCCCATGCCTTGCACTGAGTTGCCAAGCAGCAAGATCAATCTTGTGTTAGGCTGGCTAAGTAGCCACGAGCTTGAGGAGAGCTAATGGGAGGGCACATGAACATGTATTTTTTTGGGCTGTTATCTTCAAACCTACTAGTGGCGAGCTGAGAAGTGGTTCTAATGATCCACGTGGCTGAGATTTAGCCTTGACAGTTGTTCAAACATGTATTTCTCAGCAACAGGAAGTGGATAAGACAAATGTGGCCAACGTACTTCTCCATTGGTAACACCTAAAAGATAACAGAGAGGTTCTTTCTCTGAGTTTCCAGTGGGACTTCAGGCACAGGAAGGAGGAAGGGTTCTACTGCTCTTGCAGAGCTGCTGGCTGCGTGCAGGCTCCAGGGAGGACTGTTACTTGATGTACAGAGAAATACATCCAGGATTTCCAGCTGCAGTTTTAAGGAGCAGAGGTGAGACCAGACTTGCACTGAAGCCATTTCTGAGAAGTCACCCTGGGAGCTACAAACATTTAAACCCACATTCCTCAGGATTATGGCAGAGCTTTGGCACATAAA
Source organism: Psilopsiagon aurifrons (assembly GCA_025447955.1). Classification (NCBI taxonomy): domain Eukaryota; kingdom Metazoa; phylum Chordata; class Aves; order Psittaciformes; family Psittacidae; genus Psilopsiagon; species Psilopsiagon aurifrons. Next base: position 41,409 of record JAOEHY010045791.1, read on the forward strand.
TGTGCAAGGCAGTAAAACAGGCCAGGACCAAAGCTCTGACTCCTGCAGACTCAGGATCAGAGACACTCATCTTCTGTGGGGAAGGACACACCATGCTTCTCTTCATGCAGCCACTTTTAAAATGATCTTGTGAAAGTTACTACACAAAACCTCTCTTTTTTTCATGTGCAAGACCAATGTCACTGCAGTTTTCAAAGCAGTAGCCAGGAGCGTAGGAGGGAGGAGAGTAAAGTTTTCCTTTGGTCTGTCCTGTAGATTTTGGCAAGTCACTCATACGAAATCCAGCAGGGTTGTTAAGCAGCATCAAAAAGAACATTTTTATTCATTTACTCATTTTATAGGAGGAATGTTTGACTTCTATTAACAGCCTTTCAAGAATCCAGGGAATTCCTAGTGGTGTTTTTCCTGCCTGGGGCTTAGTTTTGCACAGAGATCTGGGCAGACAATTTGACTAGCCAGAAGACAACCAGAAGCCTTGACAGCGGGTGGAGGCAGAAAACGGATGGTGGTAGGCAAGATGAACTCAAAATTGACATAAAGAAGATCAACACTGAATAACTGTTGCAAAAGAGATATTTTGCTACCAGCAACATCCCAGGCAAGACGCAATTTGTAAGCAGCAAAGATAGCACTGAGGCAATGATTTCCATTGATGTGAAACATCTTCCTTCCAGAGGTTTAGCACCACAGACAAATTTGTAAATGATAGAGGTATTTTACATTTTTAGAGACTTTTCCTGGAGAAATGTAAGGAGCTGTAGACATCTGTGGCACCTACATAAAAAGTAGGTACAGTAGGACCAGTGTCTGATTTTGGTTATCAAGGCATCATGCTCACTGCTGTCAGAGTTTGCACTCTTATATTCAGCCTCATTGTTTCACATCACATGGCAGAACTTTGTGCTCTATTGGATTTGGCATGATATATGCTCCTCCAACACTATCTATCTTGCTTTGGGATGCCAGAAAGAGAAAGCATATTCTGCAGAAGCTGTGATTTCTCAGCAATCATCCCAAAACAGCCCATCCTCCAGCTAAATTGGAACTGCATACATTATGCTGCAATCTTAATTTTCTTTCTTCTTAACAGGCATTGCTCATATATAGGTGTCTTTGCAGCCAATTCTTGGGAGAAGAAATTAGTTTATAATTCACATGTTAGATTGGAGAGGTGAGACTGTTTAAGGTACTATCTTAATTCCCATTGATTCTCATGACAATCCAGGTAAGATTTCTCATTGTTTCTGAGATTTCCTGAGATCCTTTTCTACAACTGCTCCCTTTTCTCTATCATTTGAATCATTCTGTTGTGTTTCAAACAGGCAGTCTTACGTTCAAAAGAGATGGGGGGCAGGGGGGGAGAGAGAGGGTGAGGAGCATGAGAAATTCAAGTGTTTGTTAAAACACAAAAACACAATGAAAACACGAAGTTAAATTTGTGAACTTTTCTTTATCAGGACCACTCCTTAGCATTCTCACAGACCGGGGCTGATCAGCTTTCTAAGAAAGGGAATGTCGCATACAAGGTCAGCATTTACAGTTACAGCTCAGTGATGACAAGAAGAGTGGCTGGATTCAAGCATTTGAGCTTTCTGTTGAAGCTATACAATGATAGAAGAATAACAAATGAACCTGCGATGCTAAAACCAAGGGAGACCTTGTGGCTTTTATACTGCTCAGTTGGACCTCTTGTACTTGAACATGCATTGTTCAAGCTTTTAAGCAAACTTTGATTTCCCCAGGATCAAACTTCAAGAGAGAGTTTAAAAATGTATTTGGGAACTTGATACTTTTTGAATCTTGACCTTCACACTTCTGCTTTAAGATTTTCTCCATAACTATACAAACACAAACTTCTATTTTAATAGGACCTTCACATGCCATTATTTATTGACCAGATGCTGACAGTTTAAAACAACCCTGGTGCTAAGAATTTTGTGTCATAATGATTCTGGCTGGCAGTACTGCAGGTCTTGTCACATTTATCCCTGCATTTAGTGCACTTGGCGTATGTCTACAACTCTCTTCCCAGAGCAGCAGCATTACTTCTGTTCTCAGATAAATGATTACACTTCACACGGAGAAGCTGTCCCGTGCCAGCCTGAGTGACCTTCTGCTGATGAACTCCAGGTGATGCTCACGAATAGAGCTGGGTGCCCATCTCTTAAGCTGATGTCAGGTGTAGTTGTTGCAGTCACACTCTCCCTCTGTCCTCATGTGTTCCTCCCTTGCACTAGCACCAGGATTTGTCTGGTCTTGTGAGCCACCTAAGGGGGGGTGGAGAGAGGGGAAAAGCATGTGGCTGTCAGTCAGGTCAGCACCAGAGCCAACCTGGTTCCCTGTGGCAAACAACTGAGCCTGACCAAGGGAGGGATGGGGACCTCTGAGCAGAGACAGGGGGAGAAATGGTCTCATCTGCACTGCATTTCTGTGAAGGCATAAACCAGGCATAAACCATCAAGAGGTTGTCCCATGTTGGCTGTAGGCTGACCAACAGACAGGAAGGTAGTGAAAAAGGTGTCCAAGTCTATTAGGAAACTGCTCCAAATAGAGTTCTTCTTGAGATAGTTTTCATGTCTGTCACTGCCCTAGTTTGGCTTAGCGTAGAACAAAGGGGCCCTCCTCCTGCTACAGGAACGGCAGGCAGCACTGCCACCTACCCCCTTCCAAGAGGAGCCTGGTGCATTTAGGGTGGTTTGAAACAACCGTGGAATTTCTTTAACCCAATTTAGAAGAACATCTAAAAAAACCCAAAAGGTCAGCACTGTCTAAATGGCAGGGAGCAGACACCTGCCCTGCCAGTACATCTGCCCTTGGAGCCACGTTCGAAATCGCACACCTGCAGAGATTGCTGCTCCCTCTCGTATCTTCCTGCATGCAACTCCTCTGTCCTGCTGCCAGGAGGTCTGTTTGCTAATTGCTGGTGGGTTCCCTTTTTCCCCGTGCTCCTCCCTGACCGGCTGCCTCAGCACCAGCCAGCTCCGGCTCTGCCCCAGGCTGTGACCAGGCAGGAGAGGACAGAGAGGAACAGAGCAGGCTCCTGCTGGGGAGAGGACCGGAGAAAGGAAGGAGCTCAGCGCAGAAAGCCCCTCCCTTGCCAGCAGAGAAGGCAGGGGTACTGGAAGCACGTTATTTCATGCCGGAGACAAGAGTCGAAACCTTTCTTCCCGACGTGGCAAAGAAACGGGAAGTAATTGCACATCTATGTCCTGCACATCCCACCTGGGAACATATTTGTTACTTACTGAGCGGCATGTACTGCAAACTGCCCGCCATTGCCCCCCTCCCTGTGCACAGAGCCTGCCTCCTGCCACTGCCGCATTTCCCCACCTGCAGTCGCTGCTCCAGAAAATCCCACCAACCACCACCTGCCTAACGCTCAGCCTTGTGGCTCCAGACCAAAGCCAGCCTGCGCAGTTTATATGTCTATGTAGCATGTCCCCATTTTGAGACAAAGAGCTGCATGTGCTCCTGCAGAGGTGAGCTGGACACCTGCCCTCAGCACCACCTCTTAACCCTGCTCAGTTCACCTGCAACCTCTCCTTCACAGGTGAAACCAAGGACATATCATGAGCATTTGCAGCTTGCCTGAGCTGAACTCAGGACAGAGGCTCAGATGCGAAGTACAGACCTAGAAATTATTCATGCACATGAGGTGTCCCACCCCAACTGTGGTTTCACGCAGAGGTCTCATAGCCTTCAAACATTCAGGTCCAACATGATTTACTAATCACTAGCAGCTGCAGTACTGATTACTAAGTGTAGTAAAACTTTCCAAGGCAACTTCTATTTTTGTGGTATTCTTGCTGTTTGTCTATTGATCCAGACCTCCCTGGAGTCAGCCTTGTTAGATTTACTTATCTGCAATGTCTGGCAATGCTGTGAGGGCTTTAAAGACATGTCAGAGGGGCTAGGACGCTGATGTTATCTTGTCTGTCCAGGGGTATCCATTAGCATGCATGGACATCTCTAATCTCCCAAGAAACAAAGTCCTTACTTCCAGGGCCAGACTGCCCTTTAGTTTGTTGTGCTTAAGCATGGACAATACACAAGTGTCCAGTAAAATTCCACTACTTCACGTCACTGCAGTCTCTAATGTGAACACAAACATACTAACAAGGTAATACACTTCCATACTATAAAGGTGGGTTGATAGAACAGAGAGAAGACTTTTCATAAGAGGCGTCGTCTGTTAAGCCGGGCCTTTGATGGCAGCGTGGCTCGGGGTGTGCGCACCACTGCCACGCAGGTGTGACGCTACGTGGCAGGGACCGGGCACCGACCCACACCCCATCACAACAGGGACCGGCGCCGGGACCGTGGCAGGGGCATAGCGGCCCCTCCCCGGCCGGCCCCGCTCGGGGCGGGGTCTCCCAACTTTCGCCGGCGGCAGCGGGGTCCGGCCCGCCGGCGGCATGAGCCCTGCGGCGGGGAACGGGCAGCGGGAGCCCCCACCGCCATGCCGAAGGAACGGCCGCTGTGGCGAGGCTCAGCCTTTCGCCTCTGCCTGCTCTCTGCCGCGCTGGTCCTCTGCCTCAAGCTGGGCATGAGGCGATCCTGGTGCACGGAGGAGAAGCCCCGGCCTGCGGCGGCGGCAGCAGCAGCGGCGGGGCGGGCGCCT
>JAOEHY010045794.1:0-15846 GCA_025447955.1 Psilopsiagon aurifrons
TCTCCACAGGGCTGCTCTCAATCTCTTCTCTGCCCAACCTGTAGCTGTGCCTGGGATTGCTCCAACCCAGGTGTAGGGCCTTGCACTTGGCATGGTTGAATTTCATAAGGTTTTCATCAGCTCACCTCATAAGCGTGTCAAGGTCCCTCTGGATGGCATTCCTTCCCTCCAGCATCTCGACTGAACCACCCAGCTTAGTGTCATCAGCAAACTTGCTGAGGGTGTATTCAATCCCACTATCCATGTCACCAACAAAGATGTTAAACAAGATATGTAGCAACATACCTGCCAAGCTGTTCTTGCCAGTAATGGTCATGTTTACTGACAATGTTTATCCAAAGGTAAATTTTGCAAAAGAAATATGGTATTAATGAGTGATCAATTTTATCAAGAGCATTTGCAATCAGATTTATTTTATTGATTACATCATTATTAATGCTGCCATGGCTCCAAAGTCACAGTGTTCATAGTATCAGTGTTAGGTAGTTTTGTTACTGACAGTGAGATCTCTCCATTAGTTCTTGGTTCTGGACTGTCCTGATATTACTGAAGTAATCTGAGATTTGGGTAGCAGTCATAATTGTAATGAAAAGCTTTGGGTTATTCTACCTCATGTTTATTGCATTACGTGGGTTTTTTAATGATGTGGTTAATTTCTGTGGTACTTAAGATCTTCCAAGGGAAAAGTCCTTTTCCTTTGAAGTCTTGGGTACTATAATAGCATTCTATGCCATTATTTATTTGGAAGCTGTCTTGGGCACAGCAGTCATGAAATGATGTAGTTTTTCATTCCTGATGAAGTAAGGATGGGGTCATCAGAACTGCTACCTTGGACTTCTGGAGGGCAGCTTTTAACCTGTTTAGGAGACTGGTGGACGGAGTCTCCTGGTAGATGGTTCTGAAGAGCAGAGGAGTCCAGGAAGACTGAACATCCTTCAGGAAGGGCATCTTAAAGGCACAGGAGCAGGCCATCCCTGTGTGCTGAAAGACAAGCAGGGGTGAAGACAGCTGGCCTAGTTGAACAGAGAGCTTTGGCTGGAGCTCAGGAAAAAAAGGAGAGTTTATAACCTTTGGAAGAAGGGGCAGGCAACTCAGGAGGACTGCAAAGATGTTGTGAGGTTAAACAGGGAGAAAATTTGAAGGGCTAAAGCCCAGCTAAAACTTCATCTGGCTACTGCCATAAAAGACTAATAAGAAAAGATTTCTATAAATACATTAGCAACAAAATGAGGGTTAAGGAGGATCCCCATCCTTTATTGGATTTTGTCAAACGACACTTTAATAAAGCCTTTGACAGTGTTTCCCACAGCTTTCCTGTGGAGATACTGCCTGCTTGGGGCTTGGACAGGTGTAGTCTTCACTGGGTGAAAAACTGGGTGGATGGCAGAGCCGGGAGGAGTGGTGAAAGGTGTTAATCCATTTGGAATGGATTTCCCAAGGAAGTGGTTGAATCACCATCCCTGGAGGTACTTAAAAGATGTGTATATGTGGCACTTGGCACGTGGTTTAGTGATAGATTTGGCAGTGCTGAACTTGATTTTAAACGTCTTTTCCAACCTAAATGATTCTATGACTTTAATTTACAGGAATTAGTAAAATGACGTTTCATCCAGTTTTTAGTACAGAGTTCATGGAAAGATTAAAGCAAATTGTTATTTTGGTTTTATAAACTGAAGTTACAGTCAGCACATGTTGAAAATGCCTTATCTTAATGCCAAGTATGTGTTTGGTTAGTCAGATAAAGGCTTTCAGTTTTTAAGTCAGAAACATAACATTTAAGGTAACAATCCTTTGGCATCCAAGTCACCACTTTCTTTCAGTAGTGGTTTAGTTTTGTCAGCTGCAGATACCTTCCTGTGTGCCCCCAGATCTCCAGAACTGGTTCAGCTACCCATACTAGCAGTTCAGCACAGGAGCTGACCTGATCTTAGTACTGCTGCCTTCTCCCAGTCTGGGAAGGAAGGTGCTCTCTTCTACTTGATGTTTTGACACATCTCTCTGAAGTTTGCTGTTCCTTGTCATTTAATTGGGAATGCAGCCCCTGTGATGCTTACAGGAAATGTTATTTCTTCTTTTTATTGGTTTTCTTTGGGTGAAAACTTTCTTACTGACAGGTCCCTCACTCATCATGTAAAGCAGGTAATTAGCTGATTACTTGTGCTCCAATTAGCAGCGTGATTGGGTATGTGTCACTCTCAGCAAAGTTTCAGAGTAATCAGAAGAGGGCAGCTTATTCAGAAGCGGCTCCTCCAGTGTCACCTTCAATATCCCAGAAGCCCCCCTTCTCACCCTCTGCTGAACTCCTTGTGTGGGTCTCACTATCAGTGAGTGGATCTTCTTTTTATGGAAATGGACAACTACACTTATCCAACCAAAGCCTGTCCCTGTCTCCTAGCTTCCCCTCCTAATCAAGGGCTCAGATAGAGCTGCTTGACTGCCTGAGTGGAGCTCCACTGGAGACATGGGCTTGGAATTAAATTAACAATAAATGATCAAGATAATTTGATCCTCACTTATCTGTAAGTGTATTCTGCCAACCTCTATGCAGTGCAGTTAAAGTGTCATTTCTTATGCATTTGTTGTGCAAAGTAGAGAAAATGAATTCTTCGCATGTTCATTCTTGCCTTTTCAGCTCAACTCATCTTCCTTTCTAATCTTTCTGGACTGCACTGAAAAGCATTATAGTAAACATATATCAGCTTTTTCTGAAATGGTTTTCCAGGCTTCTCTTAAAGAGCACCTATGTTTCAACCTCTCCCAGATTTTATACCAACATTTGGTCAGTTCTTCTGCACTTAATTTTAATGCTTTCCAGAATTTATTAAGTATATAATCTTTTCTTTAAATAGCAGTTGCAATTAAGTGAAGGAATTCAGTTGCAGGCTGTTTATTCATCCATAATATTACAGGAGAAATTTTTTCATCTTTTTTTTTTTTTTTGCTCTGCAAGATATAATAAACAAGATTGTAAGTCCCTTGTCATTTTTTATTTCTGACTTCACATCTTTTTAACATCTGTTTCAAGAAGACTAGGCTTTGTTTCAACTCCAATATTGTTTTGGCCAGTGTGTGCTCTAAAACAACACTGTGAAGTATTGTTAAATTTACAAATAAATGTAATAAATTCCTATATGGTCCTAATATGTTTTGACTGTCCAGATGGGAACTAAAGCTCCTAACCTTTCCCATGTGCTGGTGACTTTAAATAAAAATAGCAATAGCAATAACCCCCCACCCCCAGCAAATAACAGTCAAATGAATTGCTCTTCGTATCTATATGCCATAAGTCTGTTGTCTGTTTGATAAAGCAAGAAAAATATCTTGTTTGATAAAGCAAGAAAAATATCTTGTTTTCTACAGAAAAAGGTAGATCTTTGGTGTCCTGTAAAATTTAATTTTTGAGTAGCAGAAGGGATAGGCCTAGTGAAGTTAATACCGTGTTGGCTTTGTTCTTGAAGAATCCAGTCAGACTTCAACCTAAGAGAAAAATCTTTGGAATTAGAATAATTGAGAGAAGCAATAGCTTTCGCACTTGAAAGTTAATAGCAAAAGACCTTTGTGTTTTTCTAAACTTATGCTGCTGGCTTGTAATTCTTGGCAAGACGTGAGCTAGATACTAGGCCTTATTGCTACCTGTATTTTTCCTCTTCGATTAGCTTGCTACTTTTCTGTTAGATGTGGTATAGACTCAAGTTATTTTTAAGGATTTAGAAGAAGCAGCTAAAAAACTTACAAAAATAAAGGGGAAAGGATTGATGGCCAGTTTGCACTTGAATGAGTCACCACTGTGATTGTTACAGCATTTTCCTTGGGAATAGTCACTTATGTCCCCTGAATTTTAGATACCATCTGGAGAAAAAGAGGCTATTGGTACTCTCTTTTCTTATTATGGTGTTAGGAGAATAAATAGAATGTATCAATTTAGTACATGTTGGTGAAGCATACAAAAATGCAGGGGGAAAACCTGGCTTCTATCCTTTCTGCTTAACTGATGACACAATTCCTTGATGTCAGAATTAAGATAAAAATAATTCTCCGACAGTGGTGTCCAGTAGCATTTTCTATTCACAGAAAGTTCTTCTAACAGTTTCAGAACACTTTAAAATATTTACTAAAAGAAAATCCCTAAAACTCAGAGAAGCTAGTTTTATTAGCGCACAGTGGTTAGGTGCCTTGCTTGTGTCCTAAATCAGTTGACTAAAGCTGGAATTAATTTCTGGACCAATTTAAGGACACGTGTTTGTAAAGCTTTTCCCTGGTGCTACGTAGAAATTCTTCAAAATGTTCATGAATAAGTATTTTTGTTCTGATATCTCTATGTTGTGTGATATCGCTAGACAATTTCAAAAGAGGAAGATTGTGTTACAGTGTAAGACAAAAACTTGGTCACAGGGTCTTTTCTTTAGCCAGTGCCTTTGAATAGTGATTTTGGCTGTGCATGACTTTTAGGATTGCTTTAAACTAAACTTTTTCATTAAGAGGTAATTCTGACAGAACTATTTTCAAAGCTTAATTTGCATGGGAACTTGATGCTTAAGAGTGAGAATATTAACTCTTCAGATAGTATGGGTAATATAGATTATATTCCATTACCTTTTTTTGTTAGGGCACAGAAAAGTGGCTGAGGCAGAAAACCAGCATCCAGAATTCCTTGGCGCTGGTAGTTCTATTGCATCTTGCAATACTGGGCACTTCAGTCTGCCTTCTAATACCTGTCACAGACAGTCAATCTGTGAATTGACTGTAATGTTAGGCAGAGCTCGTATATGATGTGACAGTTCTTATTCTGCATGCCTTTGTAAAGCACTTGTAAAATACTGTGAAGTGCTTCTGATTTTCAAAAAAACGGAAAGTTTGTGCTTTTACTATTAATATCACAACCCCATGCAGGAGGAGGCTGATAGTGAGGGAGAGGTGGAAGAATCATTTGAATGTTTCCAAAGTAAAAGGGAAATAATGTGATCTTAGTTTGAGGAAAAATAGGAGAATCTGTAGGAATTAGTTAGAATCCTTTTAACAGTTTCGCACTTCTGCAAGTGTGTATAAAAGGAATTTGGCCTGTTTATACAATAGCTAAAACTTGGTGATAGTTCCTTTATTTCACTCAGTTTGTGAAACATGAGAAAATAAGATGGGTTCCAATCCATGGGATAATTCTATTTTCTTCACAGCATATGAAAGAAGAAAGGCTGGCATGTGTTAATAAGATCATCACTTTAATAGCAGCCGTTTATCTCAGAATGCTCTCTGGAGGTAAACACAATGATCACTTTTAAAGTTAAAAGCATAATTCAGCCTGGCTATTCTCTGAATCCTGTTCTTATTGAGGTGGCTTGTTTCAGCTGATCTATTTAAATGATGAAGAATGCAGAAGGCTATTTTTTCAAGAATGCCTCTTATACTTGTTCTAGCTTGATTTAGGATTCAATAGCAAATGCAACAAAAAAATCTCTAAGCAGAAGTGCTGATAAGGCTGTGTGGAAATATACTGGAGAAAGCATTCTTCTTTATGCTGCACTTGGGAAATGTGAAGCTGGCAAAAAAATATTTTTCAAATGGCAAGAAAAAGTCATAAATTCTCATCAGGAATGACACAGATCACTGCAATCAAGTTTGCTGCTAGAAATAGCGCTGCTTTGTATATGTGGTAAACTGGTTGCTAAGGAATATGTAGGTTGAGCCTTTTCACATTAAAGTATAGACTAATACCTGTGAAAGACTTTTATTAAAAGCTGGTTACAGATGAATTAAAATGAATTTAGCGATAAAATGGTTAGAAAAAGGCAATATGCCCAAACTACAGTGGGCTTACAAGAACTTAATCCAGCAGTCTGTCTCATAAAAGCTCTGATCACAAAATTTTCTACAGCTTTTTTGGTTGATGGATTGATTGTTGGTAGAAGGGAACCTCCTACTTTTGCATCCCTACATTCAGTTTTGTACTTGTGAGGGTAGATGTTTAATACTCCAGCTTTTGTTTCTTTTCCAGTGGGATTTTATACTTTCCCCCAGTGTAACAGCAATGACCCCATCCTGTGTCATTCTCTCCCTAGTAAAGAATAGAGCTGTTGTTCCTTTTCTTTTTTCTGGGGACTCAGCTTGCTTAGAGCAAGATCTTAGAATGGGAATCACTGTGCATTGCTGTGAGGCTCGTGGATGTAGGTATTTGAGTGTTGACTCATGAATACGCTTTCATCGAGTGTACAGAGCAAAAAAAAGGTACCCTAGGCCTCTCAATACTAAATGAGTTTTTCCTCTTCAGGTGTATTTCTAAAAAAATAAGTGGTTTAAGAGATGTTTTCCCCTAAAGAAAACACTTTCACAGTCATGTAGGTTTATAATTGCTTTTCCAAAATTCAGAGAAAGTTTCTAATAAGTCCATCAGAACCTTCACCCAGTGGCAGTCCAAGTAGTCTTATGCACATTTGCACAAATTGTACCTATAAGTTTTGCAGAAAACTTTTCAATGACTTGGTCTTCCATTTGTAGATTGCTTTCATACATATTTATTCCCTAATATCCTGCGTCTTCACATATAGCTCTAGAAGTTGGAGCTGTTAAAGTTTTCTCCTCTGAAATAAAAACAGTATTTAAAACCAAAAAAATCTCTTGTACTTAATTGGCAACTTATCATAGGCATTTCCTTTAAATTTTCTCATTTACTTGACTTGAGTTAGTGAGTTTAATAATGGTCAAGAAGTAAGTAGAGACATGCAAAAAAAAGGATTGGTTAACATTGAGGAGAAATGTATTGATTTAATTAAATTTCTGTCATATGCCCGAGAAAGAAATGTCAAATTAAAGCCAATTATATTGGCTAGATATTTCAGATCTGACACAAATGAAGTCTTTATTAATTCCTAGATTCCTAATTGTTTTATCTGCATCACAGCACACTCTAGCTCTGATACAGTTCTGCTGTTGTTCCCATTGTAGTTACATAGGATGTGGGCACAGGAGAGAGGAATTCAATCCTGTCTCCTTAATTAGTTTGTTTTAATACTCATATATTACCTGCAGAATTTAGTTGATGACTGCTGCTACTGCTGTTATTGGAAGCCTCAGCTCACAATCTCTCTCATCTTATGGCTCATCTTGACAGCTAGGACATGCTCTTATCTCCAGTGTGTATATGACGAATTGGGCATACATAAAGTGGTTTGTTGAAAGAGCATGTGGGAAGTCTTTAGAGGAACAGAAAATTATTCCATTGCTGGCCGTCTAAGGCTGCCTCTGAGAATTTGAATGTGCAGTGCAAAAGCCCAGACTTCTTGGCTGGAGTCTTTAGTTCCTGCCCTGTGCAGCTGTAACTCTGTCTTGTCTCTTTTATTTCTCGTTCTTCACTTCCTTCAAAGGAGTCCATTTTCCTTTACTTTTTATATCTTGTTGATTTGTTTTTTTTCTTTTTGACTTTTTTTCTTGGTTTTATTTTCTCATCTCTCTTATACATGCACGTCAGTTGCTTTTGTCCTTCCTTCTTTTAGAATGTCCTTATTTTCTGGAACAAAAAGAAATAATATAGTTGAACTGAGCTATTCCTGCCCCACTGTTGTTATACAAATATGGTGCTATTTAATTTGAAGAAGTTAGAAACATCTGCATCCTGTATTATTGTTTTTTCATCGCGACTTCAGGTCCACAAAGCCAATATTGTTTCATAACTTCTCTCTAATACTTTCTGGAGATTAGTAGTGCAAACAGACCAGTTTTGCTAGGAGGAAAAAATACCCCAAACAAACCCTCAAAGCAACTGTGGTTTTAATGAAATTGAGCAAAATCTTGAAATTCTGCAATTTCATGTGCAAAAGAATTCTTAAACTAATTTTTCCCAGGTTATTCAGAAGATTTCACTTTGGTAAAATAGGTTGCTCTTTTTAATGATTTTTTGTTGTTTTTTTAATGATTTTTTTGTGGTGGGTTTTTTTATGTTCCTGTTCCATTATATGGTTATCAAAGGAGCATCTGAAAATGTGGAGACCTCATAACAGCCTTCCAGTATCTGAACGGGGCCTATAGGGATGCTGGGGAGGGACTCTTCATTCGGGACTGTAGTGAGAGAACAAGGAGTAATGGGTTTAAACTTAAACAGGGGAAGTTTAGATTGGATATGAGGAAGAAATTCTTTCTTTACTGTAAGGGTGGTGAGGCACTGGAATGGGTTTCCCAGGGAAGTTGTGAATGCTCCATCCCTGGCGGTGTTCAAGGCCAGGTTGGACATAGCCTTGGGTGATATGGTTTAGCGGGAGATGTCCCTGCCCATGGCAGGGGTGTTGGAACTAGATGATCTTAAAGTCCTTTCCAACCCTAACTATTCTATGATTCTATGATTCTATGTAGCATCGCCACTATGTGATGAATTAATATATATAATTAGTAATTTAAAACAAATAAAACCCCCCACTTCCAATTAAGAACATGAATATTTTTAAAAATTGAAATACGGTGCATAAAGATTCTTATTTTCTTCCTAAAGTAATTTTCTCTTAACTGGCATTTTTACTTCAATGGGCTAGAAAATCTTGTTTGTACATTGAAATGAGCAACAGAAGGAATATGAATGGCAAATGTCATGCCTACCCTACACTGGAATCCAAACAGTTAATATGAGAGAGAAGAGAAGCTAAAATAATCTAGCTACTAGAACAAAATTTATATTGAGGAAAATATACTACCTCTGACAGATGACAGAAGACATTTAAGGACGAGTTTGTTTCTGCTGAAGAAGCATACTACTAGAATCATGTTACATTAATGAAAAACAAATTATTCTGGCAAATGGCCTATTTCCCATTTTTGCAGAGAGAACTCAGAGTCTTTATAGGCAGGGTTCTCCCAAGTGAATGTCCTGAGTCATGGAACATCATCCTCTGCCAACAGTATTGTTGCTCCCAAATCAAAGCTAATAGAAGATCGTTGCTCTCTTACCTTATAAGCCATTCTTCCCTTCTTTTTTCAAGGCACACATTCTTTCCAAATCAAAGTTTGAAACCCAGGAGAAATCAGGGTGAAAGAGTCTCATAAACAAAAGAGAAACTTGGTTAGTCAAATTCTTTTGTTTCAGAAAAGAAACTTCTACAGTGTCAAACACAATTTTAGATTAAGATCTTGGACATGCCAATAGATTTTTGTTTTGACTGTCCCATGAGAGTGTTTCAGATCTGATAATCCCTACCAATTCTGAGGCAATACAATTAAAATAAGAATAATTTTATTTTTTTTTTAATAATCCTTCCAACATTTATGTAGTTGCTTGGGTTTTGTAGTTGCTTGGATTTTGTCTTTTTTTAATTTCTTGGGTTGGAAGAATGTAATTACTGTGCTCAGCTGCAGTTGTTGCACGGTGAGATATTCTGTACACATTTCCCCCCCCCATAATAATTTCTTTAGCTTTTTTGTTGACTTTGTAGTTGTGCCACTCTTTCTGTCCATTATCAACCAAAATGGTGAGGCCAGTGCTGATCCCTGCTTGTCTTGGCATCAAAGCAATATGAGGATGGTATTTATGCAGACATATCCTTGGTTGACTGCTGCCTCACAGCATGATTAGTACAAGAATCTAAGCATATAGGACTCTAAGCACAACATTCCAGCCTGGTTTTAGACCTGTATCATCTCACAGTACTACCAGAAGAGTACTTTATTTCTCCATGGTAGTGTTATTAATGCATATATGCCTCTAAACTAGCACTGACTTTGACCCTCAGAACCTTTGTCTTCCTGTGAAATTAGAGTGTTGTTGAAATGTTACTAATATTTGAATGGTAGAATGCTATTTGACCTACTTTTATATATAAAAACTTGTCAATAAGGTGGAAATAATTTCAACAGGTTTAATGGCACTTTCAGCATGCAAATAGCTTGTCTGTGACCACCTAAGTCATTAAGGTGTTTGCTGACAATGCAGACTAACGGTAGTATGACTTGAATACTGCTGTGTGAAGGATTATTTTAAAAAGCTTCAGCAAATTTTTATGCCTTTATCTGTCCCCATTCTGTCTGGCTGCTAGAACCTATCCATACTCCACGTACCTTATTTTCTTCCTTGACAGGGAGTTTCGAAGCATGCATAAATCTGTGGAACTAATTGCCATTGAAATTTTTTCAATTGTGTTTCCAAGGAAATATTCTGACCCTAGAAAGTCTGAACCATAAAAATATCATAACTGTGAAGTTAAGGTATTTATACTGTCTATACCTCTGGTCTTTTCCTTAGATTTTCCTTTACCCGTCTTCCTTGAAGCACTTATTATTTTGAATGTAAAAACAATGATCAATTAGCTGAAGTTTAATCAGCCATTTCTTCTGAGTCAACTCCCATGTTAGCTCAAAATATAGCCTGACTTGATGCAGTAATAAGGGTACATTGCTTATTACACATATAAGGGCCATACTGGTTTTCCAAATAGGATCTGTTGGTGTATTATCAGCCTTCATACTTATTTCATGTTTGAGTGGTGGGAAATGCAGTGCATGCAATACTTTGCCAGAGAGTTGTAAAATTAACTGAGAATGAATAACTCTCAGGAAATAATATTCTTGCCATGTCGCACTTCTTGCTGAATTAACAGATGACAGTGATTGTAAAAAGATTGAAATAGTATATATGTCAACCTTAATATTTATTGATTTCATGAAAAAACAGAAATTACAATAAAAACTTAGCACAGTGTAAGAAAACTGTGAATTATAAATAATCCTTCCTGATTTTCCAAAATCCATTTAAATCCACAAAGATAGTTAAAAAAAAAAAAAAAAAAAAAAAAAAAGCTATAGGAATTTGCTGCTTGACAGTACTTGAAATTCACATTTTGTAGCTTGACCATGAGTGTTATCAGTGCTCTTGAGGGAAATGCCTGTTGCTTATATTTTCCTTAAAAACTACATCTGGTATTTCAGAAGTTGTCAGATTTTTTACATTTTCTTTTTCCTCTTTTTTACTGCTGTTACAAATAGAAATTTTGTTATTCTCTGCTTTTCTATACCTCAGCATATGTTTAAGAGTATCACAACATAGGCATTGACTATGACGTGAAGCGTTATTGCTCAACATTGGCATATATCTCATTAAAAAATTAAAATACACATATTTTACAAGTAGAGCCAAGTGTAAAATAATGGCTTATTGTGAACAGTAAAAGTAAAAAAAGAATATTTCAGTCAAATAATTTATAATTAGGTGTTTGTCATACCTAACCTGATGCTCTTCTGTGATATGAAATTCATACCAGGGTATTTAGCAGGCAAGTTCCAGGATTCCATGTAAACCAAAAAGATCTGAATAAAGTTGAAGTAGCTTGTTACATGTGGAGATTTTTGGCAGCCTATTATACATGTAAAAATAGTGTGCAGTCTCCACTCAGTTTGAAAAATACATATGCATGTCTAATGATGATGTTTATTCTTCAGAAAACTTTAAACTTCTTAAATTCTAAACTTAAAATATTTCTTCAGAATAATTACCAGAGAAACAACAAAAACCATATTTCTTCAGAATAATTACCAGAGAAACAACTGGAATTCCAAACATGGAATTCCAGTGCACCGTGCAATTTAGGAATATGACACCTTTATTGTAATTCCTTTATTATCTTTAATATTTGTAGGGTTTTGTATCTACTTTTATCTGGTCATATGTAACAGGAATAGTGTTACTGTTTTGGAATAGAACTGCTTGGAATAAGTAGATTTTCCATTACAGTTGTTCAATGCCTTAATGTTATTTTAACCATTTCACTAACTTTCAAACCTGTTTCAGCTTTATATACTTCAAAACAAATTAGCTTTGTCCTGTAAGTATATATTTTTAATAGGATAATGTATTTTTAGTCACAAGAAATAAGGAAAAAAAAACCAAACCAGAGATTTTCAGCTTCAAAAGTTTTAAGTTTTAGAGTAATTTTTCTAGGATGATTATTAAATATATTTACCTAGCCAGGTGCTTTGTTACAGAAAGTGCATAGCATTAGTATTGTTTAGTGAGAAAAAAAAGCTATATACTGTTGCAGGCACTTAGTAAATACCGAGTTTTGCTTTGCTTTGAACATAGCCAAATGCCACAGTCACTGATATCTTTTGCTTCTGCAAAATCCTGGCTTTTGGTACTAAATTAGCATGTGAGACTGACGACTTCCAGCAGCTCCTTGGTGGTGTTAAATTCTTCTGGATGTGGGATCAGATGCAGTGTTAGCTACCTTTCCTCCCTGTGCAATTCAGACTAAGAGCTCCCCAGTGGACATAGATTACTTGTGCATTAAGGTTTCAGTTGTGCCTGGCCTTTGAAGGGGCACAGAGTTGAAAGAGCAGTCATCGAGCTGATTCTGCACTTTTGATGGCTATCCATGTAGAAGAATCCATGGGTGTCTCATAAAAGAGATAAGAAAGGTAAATGATGTACAGTGCCAGACACGGTGAATCCAGTTCCCATTCAGCTAGAATGCTGCTTCCTCTGAAGTGCTCACTGCTCAGATCAGAGTTGCTTTTCCAATGTTAAGAACACAGGCATGAGGTTACAAGATCATTTTGAATAACTTTTTACTTCTCTGTATTACTAGGCTAAGATCTTCCAATACCATGATTTAAATACTTGGGTTCATGAAAGTGGTTTTAAAATTGATTTATAAAAACTGGAAAAATGAGATTTAGAAGAGATGGCATCTTCTTTCTTCTGTAAGTGGCTTATATGCTCATTTTTGGTTATGTGGTTGTATTTCCAGTTATTGTGCTACAATTATAAGAAATGGAATTGTTTAAAAAGAGGAAGTTTTAAAAGTCACCAGACTTCTTGAGATTTTAAGTAAAACCTTGAACATTGTAATAGTTTTGATGAAACTGCAACATTTTCAACTGCATATAACTTCCCATCTTTCCTTGCTTTACACCTTCATGTATTCTCTAAACTAGTCTCTAAGCCGAAGACTAATCCATGTGTTCACTACAAGGTATTTTAGGGTAAAATATGACTAAGAAGCAGCTTGGCCCCTGCTAACTCCAATATTATATATATCTTCAATGAATGTGGCCCCTTGCTCATATTTGTTGAATTTAATATGCCCTGCAGCCTATATTATACTGTGTTTTACATACATAAATTATGGAAGCTAAAGCATGTGAACATAAATGAGATCTTAGCTTCTCAAAGGACTTAAATGCTTATTTTTCAGACAGATGAATTTATGCTTCTTTAACATGGATTTTGAACTGTAACATTTTGGTTAAAATATTTGAAAACCATATATATTCATTTTCAGGTTTGTTTCCTAAGGAGCAAGTTTACATGATCGTGCTGTTCATCTGTCAGCTATAAATCTGGAAACTATTGTGCAAACCTGAACAAAGGGTAGAAACTGAAAATGAATTTGTGTTAGAAGAACTTTCCTGAAGTGCCAGTGAATGATTTCTGCTTTATCACTTCGCGTTTTGAAGTGGAGCTTGAGCAATGTATCTTCCACTGTTCTCACTTTTCTGTACAAATGAACGTAGAATCTCATTTTTATCTTTGCTGAAATACGGAAACAGAATTACTGCTGCACAGCTTCCGTAGCCCTGGGCTGTAAGCACTGTGGGAATACCAGAGTTTGAGTGTACCTCCTTGTGAGACTTTCTCTGACTTCAGCTTTCACCAGTGTAGCAGACGTTTCGCTGCCTTTGCAATGTATCCTTGGTGGTGTACTCTGCCTTGGAGAGTAGTCAGAGGTCTGGCAGCATGGTATGAATCCCCATCATGGAACTGGTGGTTTTGGTAAATGTAACTGGGGTAAAAGGAACTCGCATCCTAATTGAAGTGAAAGGCTCTCAGACTTTTATTCAGGTAAGAAAATTTTAATCTCTTAACAGAAAACACTTAAGCATTGTTGAAGGGCAGACTTGCTTCAGATTATTACCTTATCACTAAACGACTAGTGTCAGGTTTATGGCAGATTGCCTATTAGATGACATATGGATTTGTCAGGTGACTCAAAACCAAGCAGATTAGTGAGCATCTGATCTCATTAATTGCCCACTAATTAGTTGGGGCACCCACAGTGGCTCTATTGTGGCTGTCCTCTAGATGGTTGAGTTTATTTGCATGGTGATATGCTCAGTCAGTGCAAAAATATAACTACAGCGAGTTACTGAAGTAATGCCAATCTTAAATGAGCCCAGGATAAATGGCTTTAGTGGATAAATTTAAAATGTTGATGGTAATTAAAGTAAGGCCTGTTAATTACTGTATGTATTATAATCTCATTTTTTCAGATTTCTTAATTTTCCTTTCTTTGTCATTAATGTAGATCCTAAAGTTCATTACTGTCTTTTATTCTATATGCTAAGTGTGCCTAAAGTTATGCTTCTCTTCATATTGGGTCTTTTCCTCTTCATTTATGATCAAAGAAAAATCTTTTCCTGCTATCCTTATTGCCCTCATTGGAATCACAGATTCTTTGAGAATGTGTATTAAATGTTTTCTTTTCCTAGCATCATTGCCTTGTACAGGTTTTGAAACTTGGTTTTAAATTAATCATCTCATAGTGTAGTCATGCCCTAGAGTATCCATGATGCATTCAGACGCCAGCTTTCCCAGTGCAATGTTAAATATCCGTAAGGTGTGTGTCAGTTCTTTTCATTTTCACATTCTGTCATTTAACAGGCATTGTCTTCTTATTCTTTTTTTACCTGCCCCAGTGTTAAAAGGAATATTATCTTGTTCCCAGTCTTATCTGTTGTTTTATATTAATTGCTCCATTCCATATTGTGTTGAGTCTTTATTACTTTATGAAATAATTGACAAAAGCTCTATTGTGTAGTATTCTTCATAAGTTTTCTTTTGGCATGCATCCTGTGTGTGTGTGTGTGCATATATATACATATTTATATATATATATATATATACAGGTGTGTGTATATTGCACTTATGCAAATATTTGTAGCCTGCCCTTCTCTCTCAGTTTCATTCAAACAGGTCTGAACAGTAGACTTAAAAAGACAGAACTGACACACTGTGGTTGTGGAAAAGTGCTTGGGGAGCATTACTACATTAGAAACCCAAGTTTCCTTTCTCTACTTCGCATCACGGCCAATGCTTTAGTTCTCTGGTTTTGTTTCCTTTCTGTAAGGTGGTGACCATAGGAATAATGCAGATTAATTAGTTGAAGATCTCTATGCAGGTATATAGAGTATCATTGCAGCCATATGTGTTCTTGTTTTCATGGCAAGAAATAGTCAAATCAGGGGAAAAGTTGCAATTTCATAAATTAGGTGTAGAAGAAATTATTGTAGGATCTCTTTTTTCCTTTTTTGTATTTCTTTTTTTTTGTGTTTGTTTTTTGTGCAAGTGTAGCATGAAAAATTGTCATTTCTGTCCTGGTTTCTTGCTGAGTGTAGAATCAGAGTTATAGAATCATTTAGTTTGGAAAACACCTATAAGATTGAGTCAGGCCATGTAGTCTCCTGTTTTTTCATTTGTCATTAATCAATCTAGTCAATAAAACAAGTGTGGGGAAAAAAAATAAATCAAAACTCTACTAAGGCTTAACCAAATTATAAACATCAGTCCCTAGATCTCATCAGCTATATAAAATGTAAAGCTTTACTTACAGTGATCTGGGAGAAAAACTGCCAATGATTTTTGGTTTGGGATATTTGTTATGGGCAAAAGAATCCATTGGTCAGAAAAAAATACCTTGTGTTAAATATCCTTAACCAAATATTAGTGAAATAATAAAGTTGTATGCTACAGAGAGATCAGGCTTTCTGATAAAAGAATTAGTATATTTAGGTGGAAAAATTTGAATATGTCACATATTTGGTGTGGTAATTAATAAAAATTTAAAAAAATTGGATTAACTACAATTAATTACATTTTTAAGA
>JAOEHY010045795.1:0-22545 GCA_025447955.1 Psilopsiagon aurifrons
AAGTCAAAAACACAGTGCTGCACCAACTACTAAGAAGGAGAAAAATGACTGCTACTGCTGAACCCATGACACTTGTGTACATTACAATGCATATGTAGCTCTCATTTTTTAATAACTATTCTCAAAATCTTCACTTTTAACGTAATTTCAATTTGTAAATACAAATATTGTGCTGCCATATACACAAAACTATCTACCTTGTTGCAAATTCACCCAATTTCTTGAATTTCAGTTTGCTCATTTTTTACTTGTGAGCTGCATTTAATTAAACCTCATCTTTTTCCTTTATTTCTTTAGCACTCATTTAGAAGTGCAGTGGTTAATGCTAGATATCTTTACCACACAGCAGACTGAATATAATAAGTAAATTGCTGTTGGGGCCTTACAAAAATAAAGATTCTTGATAAAGTGTCACCACAGAATTCTGTTTTATTTTATTTTATTTTTTTAAATAGGCAGGGAAGTTGTTCACATATCAGTTCCTCAGGTATTTCAGAAAAGTGCGTCTCCTCCGAAGCCCTTTTATTCTTACCATGCACAGTATGCCTGTGAGCACAAAGGTGCGCTCTTTGGAAATATTGTTAGTAAAAAGTAAGAGTTGACAGATCTTACATAGTGCATATCTGTTTCTGATAGATAGAAATGTAACGTACTGTAAGCTAATTGAGATATTCCAAATCAACTAATTTAACAGCAAATCCTAAATCATGGCGGTGCTTTTGAAAATCCCAGTCTGTAAGCCTGAACACAAATGCCAGAACATTTTAAAGGCCTTGACATGTAATCAGCATTGCTTGTGTAATCCAACTTGAGGTGCTACTTGAAGGACTGGAAGTGCAGTCTTACTGTCAGTAAGAGAAATTAATGCATAATAAAAATATTTAAAGTTTTTGTGTCATATTCTGATGCTCCTTTGATGGAGGACTAAAGCTGTTGAACACAGAGAATCACAGAAATACTCTTACTGCTTCAAAGATGCTTGCTTAGCAGCTGCATAGGTACAGTGGCGCAGAGCACCATATGAGCTAACTTGTTCTGCCAGGAAGATCTTCACTGCTTTGTGCTGTTACAGAAGACAACTCCTATGTGACTCCAAAAATTCTGTACACCATGATTCACAGTGCAGGCTTTCTCAGTTATGCACAGAAGTTTATGGCAGCCATCACAAATGAAGTTTTATTAGCTGAGTTTAAAACATGAAGAAACAAAGATGTGCCAAGTGGATCTGAACAAAGCTGGCAATGGAAATAGACACGTAACACAGGATTTTGAGTTTCCACACCTTTGCTCATGTGCTAGGAGGCTGAACTTTTCCTTTCTAACAATTAGAATGGTAGCAGCAGGAAATCAGTCTTTGTTAACCAAAGCTCAGAACTCTTTTTTGTGCAAAATTAGATCTCTCTGGACACTCTCTCTTGAAGCATACATGATGTATGTAGTTTACATTTTTTCTAAGAGACAAGAAACATTAGTCAATTCAGCAGAAAGAGAGCTTGTGGCTTCCTGTGAGCTCATATCATCACAAAAGGAATTGACTAATTTGAGCCAGGTTATATGCAGGTGATATGTCCATCCTGCTGATTCTGATTTAACAAGCAGCTTCAATTGGCTATGAAATAAAAAACTGCATCTTAATGGGTCTAGGATGTTCTCTGGTTGGTTTTGGTGTTTGTTGTTGGGCTGGTTTTGGGTGTTTTAGGGGGGTTGCTTTTTGTTTTGGTTTTTTTTTTTGTGGGGTTTTGCTTTTGTTTTTGTTTTTTTTATTATTTTGGTTTTTTTCAGTTTGTTTTTTTTTTTTTTTTTTTGTAGGTCATGCACATTGAGAATCAGAATGCTTTGTCAGACAATGCTTTCAGTTGATGCTTTTGGAGACATGAATGCATGTATCTCCTGACAATGATTATATGCACATGTTCCATATAATTCCAAAAGCAGACCCATTATGAAAGATTAGTGCAGTTGTGCTTATGATGTGTTTAGGTCGTCTGTTACTGAATATTTCTACTGTCAGTACAACAAAAGTGTGATGATCACAGTTAAAGCTTAACAAAGAAAATGCTGTCAGGCAATTAGTAAGCTGAAGTCAGCAGCACTAAAGTGAAATATATCATGTTTGGAATAGCACAGTGGTTTGCTTGTGATAAACGTTGAAGCAGGTCCTCATATACAAAACATATCCTAGCTTTGGTAAACAGCGTCTATAAAACAAACATAATCAAAAAAAACCCCGAACTTAAAAAAAAAAACAAACAAAAACAACCCAACCCACCCCCTCCCCCTGCAAATTAAAACCAAAACCAACCAAACAACTGACAAACCAACATAGCTTTAACTCATTATTCGATTTCTTACTTTTCTTTCAAAACAGTCTTAGCCACTGGACATTCAGGAAGGTGAGCATTATAGCCCATTTGCCTTTTTATGAAAGTGCTAACAACAGCACGCCTTAGGAAAAGACTGCACTGCAAACACCTGTATCTGCTTTAGAAAAGTGAGAATCTACAAAATTAATCAACTCAAAAAATGCAGAGATTTGGAAAAAAAAGAAGAAAGAAAAAGTGAATTTTATTCTTGAGAGACTATTGCATAGAATCATAGAATGGCTTGGGTTGCAAAGGACCTTAAGGTCATGAAGTTCCAACCCCCCTGCCATGTGCAGACACACCTCACACTAGAGCATGTAGCCCAAGACTACATAAAAATGAAGTAATTTGGCAGAGCCTGGTAATACTATGCTCTCTATTCTATTGGAGGTAATAGGAAGATAGAAATAAAGTGAATTCAAAACCAGAAAGATGTCTTTCCAAAGTCTTTAAGCCTTCCCAGTTGACAGCTAAGCAATTACAAAAGCTATAAACAGTATGTTTTTAGAAAGGAATGACAGCTAAATTCACATACAGCCTGATCAAGCATGATTTCATCGCATGTTAGTCAATACTGGCTGACATACTTACAGTCAGTCTCAGCTTGTTCCAAAATGTTTTACTGGCTCGTTTTATAATTGTCACACTTGAATCTTCTTTAGCCTAGTCATCATAGCTATGAAAGTTAATCCTAGTATATTGTGCTGTAAGAACATAGGCCAGATCATCCCCTACCAAAAATGAAGCATTTATAAAACCATGAGATACAGTTCAGAAACAGTATGCGCAAAATGAGATAAGCTAAAGTAAAAATAGAACTTCTGGAACAGGGGGGAAATAAAAATAACTTTTTAAAGGCCTTATTTTACTCTAGATGTAGCTGAATTATCAATAACATTCTCAATATCAAATCCAACATTAGCCAGAAGATTCCTGGGCAAGATGCAAAACAAACTTGTGATCAGAAATAGCAATACCAAACCACACAGACTTTACCATCTGCACTGCAAAAGAATTAGGTCTAGAGGATCAACAAATATGACACCAGTAACTGTGAGGGGTGTAAGGGAGAAAGAACTGGTTTTGCTCAGTGTTGTAACTACAATAGCAGCAATAAAATATATCTGAGTCTTACTTTGGATATTGATACCAATGAAAACATGTTAGCAACTTAGGATGGTTGCAGGAGCACTAGAGCTCTGTACCCATCCTTAACAGCCTGTGCTACTAGTGCTACACCTTTGTTGCTAACAGTAACCAAGCTACTTAAACTCCAGACAGCCTCATATGCTGCACTAACACATGTAGTTTCTAAGTAAGCATCTTTGCAATAACATATGTAATAAATTAATTTTTTTTCCTCAAAGCCTAGAACTGGAAAGAAGTATCATATGCAATGACCAAGCTTACTACAACTGCAAAAGCTAAGTATTAAAACATGAAAACAGAATATGAAAATTCTAAGATAGGCTGTAGTTTACCTGTTTTAAAACTAGCTGACTGACCTTAAAACCAAAACAAAACCCAGCACATTTGGATGAAATAGGAAAGAAGGGGAAGGGGGTGTAGACACCTATTTAAAGCTTAATATAAATAAAAATCATGAAGATAGCATTATAAGGCCCTATTGTCTGGCAGCTACAGCACAACAGAGAATACAGATAAAAATCACAGACATAGTCCAGATAAAAAGTCACAGGTCAAAAGCAGCACCAAGGGATATGTGCAACCAGCAGTCAGAGAGCCGGCCAGACACCAGCTGTTACTGACAAGCTTATGGGCAGACAGGCAGAAGAAGGAAGTCAAAGGGAGATGGGGAGAAAATGAGTTTGTCATTAACCTAAGCCTGATTACTTTTAGGGTCTCAGTTCTAAACTGCTACATCTATTCTTTTATGCTAGACCCTTCAAGCTGGATACTGTGTATTGTTCTATTCTCCTCACTTACTTCTAGCATATTTGTTTGAGAAACATATTAAGGGTGCAGGAACATAAAACATCCATAACGATTTAACCTAAAGGAATCTGTAGTCCAAAGGCTGACCGGCTGTGGTAAAAAGCACAATGAATGAAACAAATGTACACAAAAACACCACACCAGGACCTTGATAATCTAGTACCTCCAAACTGCTGATATATGTACTTGGTGACACTATAGATCCTTCAGAAGGATCTATTACAGTAAGTTTTGAGCTAGAAAAAGTACCTGAGAAATTAAGGGAAGGATTAAATTAATGTGTAATAGTCCTAAATACATAAAAGCTGGCACTATTTGTGGAAAAAGAGCATTACATGGATTGTTGGAAAATGACTGAGACAAAGAATTAGTAATTTAAAGGAGTAACACAGAATATAGTGAGATTTAATTCTACTGAAATTTGAAGTACTGAATAGGCAACTATATGCAGCACTTAGAACTGAAGTCTTCATTTATTGTTAAGACTACACCTTAAGCTGCCCAGAAGCTGACTCGTGAGAGCCACCATACTAGTGTATAATACAAAATGAAGAGAATCTGGCAAAGAAAAAATTTTGGCAGTATTGCTAAGAGCATCAATGCTTGGCAAGTTACCAACTATGGAAGGTACAACTGTTTTGACTTACATGAAGGGTACAGACCAAAAAATGTAATAAAAAATTGCTTGGTCAAAGTTTCAATAAAGTTTGCCTCTGCAATGCTTAAAGAGATTATTGAAAAGAACAGAAATTGGGAAGGGAGAGAAAAGGAAATGATAAATTGTCCTGAAACTCTTTGCTTAGGAGAACCTCTTTCTAGCAGCCCATATGGCTGTATACCTTCCCACAGGCTTGAGCAATCATTGAAGGTGACCAGTGAGAAGCACAAAGCAAGCCACATCCCATAGACTGTAAATCCTGCAACCACCCTTCAAATGTTTCAGTAAGCTGAAAAGTGTTCTCTGATAGTCTTTTGGTATTGTTTAGTGGAGCTTGTGCCTGTAATGGAAATCCATAAGTTAAAATTCCCTTGCACTTGGCATATGCTGCAGATAGTTCAACAATGACAAACTCACAAGCAGTTGCATATATCTGGCCCAAAGCTTTTTACGGCTGTATTTTCAGGACAGGCAGACATCAGCCAGATGCTTTGGGAACTCCACCACTGTTATTGCGCAGAAAGAGAAGTTGTCCTCTGGCAGTTGTCAGTTTTAAAAAAATCTGACATCCCCACTAATTCTGATCTCATTGAAGCACTGATTTGCTGTCAGAAACTGACTGCACCTGCAACACATTCATTTAATGTCATGTTACGGACCTTCCACATACTTCATTTCTGAGTGGCATGTAGAACCAATCTGGTTAGGTATTTATGGCTCCATGTTTACAGAAAATCAGGTTAGAATCTATTTAGTGGCAGATGAACTAGTATAAGAGCATATCTATGGAACTCTTGACACTGAATTGTAATTTACCATTTACTGACATACTGCCTTTACTAGGATGGCCCAGTCTCTCAAAAAATTTCTGACTTTTTTTCTGAAGGAGTAATTATTCAGTTTTGTGTGAAGTTCTGCTTTTTGTCTCTCTAATTCTATACTTCCATTTAGTTCTAATAGAAAATTTATTCTTCTACAGGAAAAGACACTTCTCAGGTAGTCCTCTGCTGCCTTTGATTATAGCAGAATATAAACCTTGAACTGGCTTTCTGTCCCACTGGAGCAAAAGCCAAGACAACAGCCAGAGCACAATGTGTTCCACCTGTACTGCACAGATGGGGGCTTGGACAGCAATTGCTCCAGTGACACCTTGCAAATTATACTAATACATAGATATGCAAAAGAAGATTTAAGACTTCTACTAGCCACTACTTCATTTGCCACCAATTGAAATAACTTAGATAACAGCCACCTAAAAGTTGCAAGTCAGCTCCAAAGGCCTCTGACTACATCAACAAGAGGTATATGCATCTTAATCATCCTCTTTACCAGTCAATAGCTTTCTGTCAACTATCACTAGAGAGGCAACCATGATACCTGTGAAAAGGCAAAGTTCAACCTGTTCTGCCAAGGAGAAACTGTATAACAGGGCAGAAGATGCTAGTGAAGATTCAGACCAACAGCCTCTCTTCAGTTTCTACATATATCTCTCTATACGTTCCTTAGTCTCTGATAAAGGTTACATTTTCTTAATCTGTTCCCTCCCTACTCCTTTCTTACATTCTGCCCCCTTACAGACACAGTTGCATAAGGTCCCTCCCTTTTTATCTCTTTATACAAAGCAACAACATTATGTTTGTCCTTTAATTGCTTTTAATGCTATTTAGCAGCTGAAAAGAAGGAACAAAAATTACCACCTCTCAGATGCATAACTGCAAGTGCTGTGCAAAGCACGTCTCAGTAAGTCTGCAGGAAGCAGAGCTATGACAGGACTGAGAGTACACTCAGTCACCTGAACAGCTGCTGCCTTCAACTCATTATGCTTCTGCTTATTTTCCTTATTGTGGCTCTGCTTCAGCTTTTAATTATGTTCTACAAGATATGAGGATGGACCAGACTTTCTTTGATAATCTGAATTGTTTTCTCAAGACATCAGCCAAAAGTGACAATATGCCAGGTTATGACCATATTTCAGGATAAATTATTTTTATAGGCAGGACTAGGACATCAGGAAACCAGCAGCCGCAGCATTAATAATGATAGCATTTTCCTGTCACTCAGGATTGGATGATGGCCTGAAGAACTTGCATTCACTGGCAAGAAAGACACTAGAAGTACATAAGATCAACCTACATGGGTCATTTGGGGGGATTTTAGGGAGCTTGGGGTGGTTTGGTTTTTTTTCTTCTTTCTGTTGTTGTGAAATTCCATTTTGAATTATGTTGGATTACCAGAAATAACAACTGCACTTATTCCAAACTAGCATAATGGGTGAAGTCAAAATGACAGAAATTGCATGCAGTGTCAGGACAATACTAAGAATACAAAGAAGTTGTGGAGCTGTGTTAGTTTGAGGATCCCAAAATTGTATTTATGTTTTATTTTATTTCCAGAGAGATTTTATAATGCTTTGATATCACAAATACAGAGAAAAATCCTAACACCACGGATAATTGGCCATAAGCAACAGACAAATCAGGCCGCTGCCAAAAGCACCAAACCGACAAGGGGCAGTAAAGTAGCAGCAGTCAAAGACCTGTTTTGCCTTGGTTTTGTCCTGCAAAACTGTTTTTGCTACTGATGCTGTTAACAGAAGGGTCAGGATCTGGGAGGAGGCTGCAGTTATCTGTGGGAGCCCTATTCAGCAGCAGTTTTCAAACCCAGTGGCACCTGGCTTTACCAGTCTGCAGCCTCAGATGCATTCCTTTCTTCACTTTCTCTTTTTCCTTTACAGGAATGACTCAGTCCCTTTTCTCAGGAACAGCAAATCTCAAATTTATTTATACTACTTTAAGTAGCTTCTTTCTAATGTCCCAGGGACTACAGGGAAAGCAGAGTTACATCTTTACTCTTTATCTGAGCTGTGTGTGCCTTTGAAATCAATGTTAGCAGCAGAAGTGGAAAGTGAGATTTTTAAGACTTAATTTCACTATCATATGCAAATATGCAGGTCCATCTGACAACCTCAGAGGGATTTTTGACTTTCTGCCCTGATAATACCCTGAACACCATGACTGGAGAAAGTGAGGCGTCTAACATCCACAGCAGACAGAAAACCTAACCCCTGAGTTTCCACTCCTTTATTTCCCCTACTGCCATTATTAATATTATGTACTCACTCATCCAGTAAGCTATTCCCTTACCAGGTTTATGATGATGTAATCACATTGTCTTCAACTGAGATATTGATTTATACTAGCATAAGAGAAGAATCAGGCCTAATAAATATCTACAAGATGAGAATAAAGGCCAATTAGTGCTTACACAGAAGCTGGTTGCGCTAAAATTAATGCCATCTGCAGTAAATCTAGACAGCAGACAGCAATGTCAGTAGAAAACCAAGGATATTTTATTTCATCTTTCTTTTCCTATTTATTTTAAGGATATATGTTTTTTCAATAGATGCTACTTGCTAAAGTTGTCATTAATGCAAATGGGTTAAACCCAATTCTGCCAGGCAATACATGCCGTTCAAGAACCTTACATTTCGAAAAAATCTTTTCTGAGTCTACAGATTCCTGCACAGCAAGAGTCCTTCTATGATTCTAAGCATTTATGAATATCATCTCACATCACAGACTTAGCTATTACAAAGAGACTGTGATACCTTCCACACAAAGGTCATCGGCCACTGTTACTGACGTATGCCTTTAAGACTTTGGATGCTTCAAAAGGTGAAGATTAGCAACAATTCTCAGAACTCATACCCAGGAGATAGCTATTTGTCAAAAAGTTCATATTATTCATGCTTACAAAAGAAATGTATGTAATTTATCTAATAAAAGTCAGGTCTTGTTTGTCTAGATTCCAGAGTTTTGACAGTTCCCTGCTGAATTATTTGATGTTGAGTTTCATATAATAAAGGCAAATTTTTCGTCAGTTATGCATCATCTTAGGAGCAATTGGTATTATGGGGCGGATTTTCTTCCTCGTGTTTCTCCAGAGTTTTTCCTCTTAAAGTCTTTGTTTTCTTTAGAATTCATTATAAATGACATAATTACATGTCTTTTTCTCCCTTGATTGAGAGCATTTTTTACAGATGATGATTTACCACTTGGAAATTACAAATAGCATGAATAGATACAATTATTATATTGCAGAATGTCCTTGAAAATCCAGAAATGGAGTTTAGCTGAACTGTTCACAAATTATAAGTAAGCAAGTCACACTTCCTCTAATCTTCACATGTGACCCCTGATGCAAATTGAAGTATTTCCTCAAACTAGATTAAAAGGATTCCTCTGGAATGTTTAACAGAGTTAAGAAAGGGATAAGCAGGAATGGACATGAAAGGGAAATAAAAGAACCTACATAAAACAACTACATTTATGAAGATTCTTTCAGGCAATCACCGTATTTCAGTGAGATTGTGTTCCAACTGAGGTTTAACAGGTACAGTGTCTGACCACTGAACCTGCTGAAAAGCTTCCTGCTAATTTCAACTAGGCTTTGGCTCATATTTAAAGAGAAGATATATTAACAATCCTTTAATTTTCTAAACCCATTCTTCATAGAGAGAAAGAAAGATAATACTTGAAAGTGTAAACCAAGGTTGCATAAGGCTAGCAGTGTTTTTACGGAGTCATCTGTTATCATGGGATTTATTTATGGAAATATTTGGCTGTGTCTTCATAAGTGGTTCTCAACAGCTTACAAAGATGAACCAAGAATAACTTTTTTATCTGTCATCTGTTACAGAATAACATAATTGCCATAGTATTTGATGTTTTGTATCTGTTCTTACAGAAATGCCAGAATGGAAATGCTTTCTGCTTAAGATAGACATTTCAAGTAAAAATGTAAAGTATTTATTTTGACAATGCTGTTGATTACTTAATAAAGCAGAAGTCCGGAAACACTTTTACACATATGATAGCACATGTCCATTAGTGTGTCAGTTACTGCTGGTACGCATACACCAAGGGCGGCATCAGATTCTGTTGCAGAAAGCATGGCCTGAAATCAATCTACAAATGCAATGACTTCACTAGAGTCCTGTTTGTATGTGTTTGCAACAGATGGTTGTTCAACAGCCAGTTCTGAGTATCTGAAACAGGCTCATCCTGTCTTCAAAAATAAGGGCCAGAGCATCCATTAATGGAGTGAGGAGAGGAGGAGAAAAGGCCAGGGGAATTAGAGATCAAAGAGCTGCAATTAGGCAATGTTAATGAGGAATGTTCTCAAAAGGTTTTTGCTTTTGTAAAAAGCCTTCAGTTTATTTCATAAACAGAACTCTCTATAATGCAGAGCCATTTATCTAACCATTAATCCAAACTGTTTTCAGGCTCCAGTCTTTGCCAGAGAATGTCATAAGTTAGGACTGTTATCATGTTAAACATACTCTTGAGTGAAATCAATATTAAAGCTCAAATTCACTTTAAGCAGGGCTAGGTCAGTGCTCAGGACTTGTTAATATCCTTTTCATAGTGTCTAATACCAAAAAAAAAAAAAAAAAAACCCAACAAAAAAACAATATCCCTCCAAAAAACGCACACACACAAAAAAAAAAAAAAAAAAAAAAACCACCCACACACCACAATATTTTTCTGCGGTGTGTAAAAAAAAAAAAAATATAAAGCCAAACCACCACAACTCAGTTCTGATCCCACAACTTTCTACTCCAGGATTTGATCCTGAAAGTAATGCACAGCAACAAAATTCACACACATACAATTTTGCAGTTTACCTAAGCAGATACTGCAAAAGTCCCAGTCATTTCTAACTCACCCCTTCTGCTGGTCATGCACTGCTACCTCTTTGGTTCTTCCAGCACTGGCATTGATCTAAACATGTAGCTTAACAGAGAGAAAATAAACTTATAACAACAAATAAATTTCAACATGATTCACATGTGTATCAAATGCATCAGAGAAGCATGCACTTTGCAGAGACGTATTACTCCATGCAAGAACAAAAGTCCAATTACAAGGATGAAAAAAAGTAAGCTTCTGCAGTTAATCACCAAACCTAAACACAAAGTGTTTAAGAAGCAGCTTCGCATTGAGCTGAACTTTAAGGTTAGATATAAGGAAGAAATTCCTCACTGCGAGAGTGGTGAATCACTGGAACAGGCTGCCTTGAGGAGTTGTGGCTGCCCCATCCTTGGCAGTGCTCAAGCCCAGGTTGGACAGGGCTTGGAGCAACCTGGTCATGGGGAAGGTGTCCCTGTCCGTGGCAGGGAGTTGGAACTAGGTCACCTTTAAAGTGCCTTCCAATGCAAACTAATCCATGATCCTACGAACTAATTTGCCTGCTGCTTCTGAGAACAGGTCCTCTTCCTCTGTAGTCCTTCCCTTACTGCCACTCAGCTGAAGTGGATCTAAGTCAGTACAACTTGTGAGGCCTTAGAAAATTATCCCTTCCCTTGGGTAGGGAATTTGCCAGGTTGATAAACCAAATTATTTCAGATAAGCAGCAGGAACACATGGCAGAAGTACTATCAGAGGGACAGAGCAGGGCCCTCTTTCTTCTGCTGCGACAAATTTGTAGACCTGATCATTAGGTCTAGTGTAATTTAACCACCTGGCCAAATAAAAAAAGAAATGCTATATACCAAGAAACCAGAACAACAGTCCAGTGTTAGGAGGCCAGTTATCAACAATATCAACCATTCCAGTGGCCTAGCAAATTGAGTCATTGCAATGGAACACAGTTTCCAAACAAAGGCAAGAACAATGTCCACATATTTGATGGCAATCTAAATGTTCCCTTCTGACATGTCCCTCATGCTAGGAGGGCCAAACTCCTGGCAAATGAAATGTGCTAGGAAGCACAAGCAGTGCTCGAAGCGGTAGAACTGCGTCAACATCTAGATCACCTGAACGGGTAATACTATCACAACTGAGGCATAGCATTTAATGGCAGAGATAGTATCAATTAGAAAGAAAAACAACACGCAATGAACAAAGAAAACCCCATAACAGACAAAATAAATAATAATAAAAAAACAAAACAAAACAAAAAAAAAAAAAAAAACAAAAAAAACCCCACAAAACAGAAAAATTTCCCAGAGAGGTTGGGAAATCATGACTAATGATTTTTTTCCTCAATGTTTAATGTTACATTATTTTCCTGTGTTTTTCTATCAGCCTGCTTTCTGAGTCCTATATCCAGACTAGAAGGTATCTTTATGCTTAAACCACCCGCAGTTTCTGATGTCTTTGACTTCTACACATGATATTAACACCAATGGCTGTTTGGTCTTAGGATTTAAGAAATCACTAACAACTTCTGAAGATCAAAACCAAAATTAAATCAATATTTTTATCCAAAGTTTTTAACAAGTTATTTTTTAATTTATTTTTAATAAAGTATATACTAGCAACACATCTTGGCTTTAATAATATCCTGAAAAGTTAAAATCAATTTTTAAATCATAATGTTTTCACTGAAACATGTTTTCGAAAATCCCTCCCATGAAATAATCTTTTAAAATTCAAAATAATTTACAATAATGAACAAAAATGTGTAAAGCCTGGAGGATAAATACTCTACTGTGAACCTGCAAAATGGAAACAATGATGAAAGTTCAAAATGTTTCACAAAATCATTTTCATGTTTTTCAACCAGCTCTGGTTACACACTTATTACAGTAGAGCAGCTTTTAAAAAGCAGCTGTGTTTTCCGCCAAAGGGGTGACAGCATTTCATTGTGGAGATAATGTGTGTAAATGATCCCTTCATTATATAGGGTCTGATCTCGTATTCTTTGTGCATTCTAAGTTCACACTGAAACTAACTATGTGTTAACAATAGTATTCTAGACAAATTCTAATGGGATAATGGTGTCATTATGACTACCTAAATCTCCCTTGTTTCATATGGATACAGCCTTTTACTTTCTGCTATTGAGCCAAAGTCTTCAATAGAAGTTTTGCCATAGAAAGTTGCACAATTTTATTCTAACTTGCTAACATTTTTTGCACCTTGGTACGTTACCCTGCTGAGGCAGCTGCACTTCGACAGCAGAGAAACTTTCTCTCTTCCATGTTGCAGGATCTGGCAACTGTTCAATAGCAAACTAACATTATCCAAGACAGATCAGAAAATAAACATATCTACTTAAATGGAAACACAAGAAGCAATTCAGGTCCTGGACTATTATCACCCAACCTGGAATTTAGCTGGGACACTTGATCAACATAATTACTCTCACAGAGGCTGCTTGTCAAAGATTCTTCTCTCCCTCACTGGTCAACAGACATTTTGCATGGACAGAGAAGCATAAACTCTGATTTACAGTTTTCTTAAGGGAAAAGTAATTGCCTCAAACATATAATTAAAAGTTTCCAAAAATACGATTTTCTTACCTCAAACATAATGTTTAAACTTTTAAGCCAAAGATAAATCATCTATCGATCTTAAGGGCCTACATACTTTGATTTTGAGAATGTCTCACGATGAAAACATGGAATTATTTTAGATTAGTAACCAAAAAAGTGAGGGCTTCACGAGAGAAGGCAGACACAAATACAAACTTTAAAGACCAGAATTTTCATATTTCATGGTGAAGAGTTAGTCAAACACATGCAAAAATAAAGAAAATGCCCAAATTATTGCTTGCAAAATCAACAATATAAAACATATCTCCATTAAGCTCTGATTTAATTGAAACTACATTTCTTTAATCCTTGCCAGGAAAAAAAAAAAAAAAAGAATATGGCTACAGAATTCATGTGCCTATTTTTTATCTGCATGACCTGCTTCAAGAGCTAAGCCAAGTTTCATTAAAAATTATTGGTCTCATAAGTTCTTCCCCCCGCCCCTTCCCCCAAGACTCCCATATGGCACCAATATCAAGATAAAATTGTGCAGTGTAAAGTATTTCCTACTCTTAATTTTTAAAAAATGCTATAAAGCGACTTTATGGCAAAGTCAAAAACTGTCACAAAGACAAGAACTCACTTAATAAAAGTATCATGGGCAGCTGTGCAATAGTTTAGATATAGGGTATTTTTATCTGAAAGATGACACACAAGAAGAGGCTCTCATGTCTTATGCATGGTACTGAACTATACCAGCTCAGTGGAACACTATCCACTCTTTGCTGGGTGCTTTGTAAACACATATTGTTATATTAAGGAATTCTTTTGTATTACTGTGGCATCTGCTAAAAATGTCAGATGTGATCACAGCCCTTGCAAAACAAGTATTTTAACAACCAAAACCTTATGATAGGTTATATTTCAGTGACTTGGAAACAACACTGCATTATCTGAGAAAACAGCACAGATGTTGCTTAATAAAGTGCTCAGTTTATGCATTGTATTAACCTCATGAAACATTTATGCAAATCTAGCATTAACAAAAGGTAAAAGAATCATTATAGGTTATGAAGAAAACAATGTGACAACCTTTGTTTTTACCTCCATGTTTTATGGGGGCATTTTAACTCTTAGGGTTTTCTCTTTAGGAAGACACAGGGGCATTATAGATTTTCATCTATTTTGTTTTCAGTTCTGCTATCATTCCTTCCAGCTGATTTCACATTTTATAATGCTAATAGTGGGTGTATGGTTTTGAGTTTCTCTACTGTCAGCTGGTCAGTAGGTCTGGGGGATATATTTAATGGAATCTGACAGCTGATGGAACTGATCTCATTGAAAGGGGATTTGATATGTGGGATGAATGTGGTGACCCTCAATTCGCCATATTAATGACCATTATTATTCAAACTCTTGCAGCCAATATAACTCTTTTTCTTGGACGCAGCAGTACATGCGTATAAAAGAAATGACTTATGGATGAGTTAGTCTGTATACTAGTTTGAGTGTCATTTAGATAGCATGTCAAAACAGATTAGCTGTTTTATCCTGAAATAAAATTAAAGGCAAACCCTTTACACTCTGTACAGTTGTAAACAAAGCAATCATAAAAATGGATAGTTTCACTAGACTGAGTTCACCAGCAAACACAAACACCTTCAACTGGAGGGAGGAAAGTACTTTCCTTGGGCCAATAGAAAATAAAACTCAGCAGTCAGATACTGTTGCTGCAACCAAGAGGTCCTCCTCTGCTGTAGGTCACCAAAGAAGTTACTGACATCCTTTTTACACAAATAATCTTTAGAAAAAGAGAACTCTATCAGCCTTACTTTACACAAATCAGAATGCAGGTAACCACCAGCACTGTAGCAGAATGCAACATTCTGCATTGATTTGTGGAAAAATATTTATTATCTCATTTACTCTCTACTTGTAAAATAAAAGGAAAATTTGGCAGAACCAAAGCTGCGTATGGTGGGACAAATGATTTATATTCAAAGAAACCCTAGATTTCTGTTACCTTTTAGGAAAAAAGAAGCTGGTCACAGATGATTTAAGGGATATGCAAAAGATACAGAAGAAAATCTTAATGTGTGAGCAAGAATTACAGGAACCATTTGCTTTTAAATTGCATGGTGCTGCTACTTTTTTAGGTCACAAATAAAAAATCTATTATTGATCTTGAGCATTTCCTTGTATTTTGAAAGTATTTAAAGCCAAGGGCACTCTAATGCCATTTAATCAATAATTGCTTTCACATTTTTCAAGCAGATATGCAATTTGTTTACAGATTCTTAAAGGCTACTAATGCGTATTCCCTTTTCTTTTCTATCATTCAAGAGGAGGTGATGTTCTAGCTGCAACCTAGCAGCTAGCACTATTCAGCTAGGGCTCCTGCTGTGCCAGGAAGAACATTTAAAACCCCCACAGCCTATTTTATGGCCCTTGTGATACATCAATAACATAAGCACACTGCATTTCTCTCCTTTCCTATTTTAACAAGTTCTCCAAAGGGACAGAAAGCTTTGAAAGGAACCAGATAAAGTGGAGCCACCACCAAAGCAATGCACTGAGACACTCAACCTACACATACAAGCATTACAGCATATGAGGAATGCATCAAGAACCTTTAAGTTATTAAAGAAACCATCTGAGGAAGAGGATGTAATTAGATCATAGCAGTGAGGTTCACATTTGGTTTCCATATTTTAGAAGATACAGTCAACACCAGAATATCTCAATTACTGTATGGTTTGAAAGCCTTAACCATATGATGACACTCAATTATTCATTCATCTAGCCAAAAATGTTAAAAGTGCTTGAAAAGTCAGTTCTTTAATCTTTTATGAATTGCCTTTATATAAACATTGTCACCACATGGGCAAGGGCATCATCTATTGTGATTAGTTTATGTTTACCTCCTTGTTCATCCTCTATTGATGGAAATTCTAGATAGGATTGTTTCTCAATTTTAATACCTACACTTTCAGGACAAGATGAAAATTCGAATATAGACTTGGAAACTCTCAAGGAACATGAACACATAAACATGATAAAGCTAAAAGTTTAAAAAAGAAAGAGCTTATCATGCATTCCAATTTTGTTTGAAAACTTAGATCCCTAATATTCTTACCCACATTCAATTTTCGTACAAGTCCTGCAGAGTCCTCTCACCATCCACAAGGTATGCTAACATTATGGTTCCTCTGCCCTTTATCATTCTGTCTTATTCTGGAAATAACATCTCACTGCAAGATACATGCATTTGCATGAAGTTCTCTGAAGAAAAGAAAAAAGAAGTAGGATCGCCTATCTTTGACTCTTCAGATTTGTTCATAGCCCTCATTGAAATATGGTTTATTAGCTCTAGCTAGTAATAGTCACTGTTCTAGAGTCAGCACTTCATTTCTGATCTTTCCATTGTTCCTGTGCAAGAACTATTTCATGTGATCATTGGTAGCCACCTATACCTGCACATATTCACATAATTATATCTCTACATTACATACACACAACCAGAAAAAAGAATGCAGAAAACATTAATTTCTTTCTTAGCATTTTAATAAGACCAAAGCTCTCTGCACATCCATCACAGAGAATTTTGGACCAGAAATGAGTGAATAGCCCACTTTATTTTAAGGGAAATTGATTTAAAACGTAACAGAGGAAACTGAAAGAACCGGTTTTTAGCTGGTTTTGTTCTACTTCATGTAAAATGAATATAACACTCTGCAGACTTTAGGACCCTGAACACTACATAATCCCACATACTGGCTTGCTGAACCTGAGCCACAGCTGTTCTGATAACAGACCCTTTGAAATTGCTACAACTTTGAATAAAGGCAGTGTTTCCAGTAATGATGTTACATGGGTAGCAAATTAATCATTGACACATATATTTCTCAAGGGTTTTTTGTGTTGCTCATAAATGAATATGTAGTAATCTGAACACCTGAAACTTAACTCCTGTGCTCATGCTGTCAGAATGGTCAGACTTCAAATGAAATGGGTGAATCCCATCTTCTGTTAGAAAGAGTGTGATTTTGCGTGCTTTAAACATGTCAAGCGAGAAAAACTGTATCCAAGTCTCTAGTACCACCATTACATGTAAGAAATAAAACTCTACAAGGCAAGATTGTAACTGAAAAAACAAAACAGGGTTCATGATATGTAATTTATTAATATACATTTGAACATAATCTATTAAAAATGAAAAATCGCTGAGAACAGATAAATCCAACTGTCTGAATAATTTAATGCATCAGAAATTCAGGTATCCTGAAAGAGAAAATTTCAGCTAAGAAGAAAATACATATTCTCTTAATCCAAACCACAGTCTTTCAATCCAAAACTGAAAATATTACAGCTCATTTACCTGGACCTTGAAGTCAAATTCATTCACAATACACATGACATTTTCCCACTGCTGTACTTGGTGATCTCAGTAGGAATTTTATAGTGGACTAACAAGTCATTCCATCTTTCAAGGAGGTCCATCAGTCTAGCCTAATGCTGTTTTCCAAAAAGTAGCATACTTCCCCAAAAATCTGCTTCTTTCAAATTAGTTAAACATGCTTACTCAGTTCCTAGCTGGGGACTGCACTTTTATGTGAGGAGGTGACAAAGCAGATGTATTTTCTCTGCTCCCCTGGGATTGCTAAGCTTAATGAGCACAATGCTGCTCTAATAATTCCGCTCTGCATCATTCTTGAAGCAGTTGATTATTCCTTCTTCAGTGTTCAGCCCACAATATTTGCAGTGAACTTCTCACAGTGACCTCGAAGTTCAAATAAATTCAGTGAAACTGGGAAGCTCAGCCAGAGACAAACAAAATTCCACCTACTTTGTGTCAAGTGCTTCCTATTGTTTGATTTTAGGCCTCTAAAGGCACCAAGCCAACAAAACATTAACACTAGATACACCATGACTTAGAGTTAGGCCATCTGAACATCTCTCAAAACATCTTCTATGATTTGTTGATATTTTGTACAGTATTAGTTAATTTCTGTCCCTTAGCACGTATTTTTAAAATGCAGAAAAATAAAAACAGCAATAGTCACTTCTGTCTGCCATAAAATTGCCAAGACAAAAATATCCAGGACAGAAAAAACTTATTAGTATTCCTGTTGATTCTCTGATACAGCCAATGTGATATACAGTGATCATATTCTAAGTTAAGAAGAAAAAGATATCCTCATTTAAATCAAAGCTGCAGGGCTGTATTCAGTAGCAGCAGACACTAAACAGCAGATTGCTGAAACTGCCTGGTTAAGTCAAGATTTTTATTATGTGACAGTATTGACTGAAGAAAACAGCAAACCAACTCTGGTGTAAATCAATGAGCTTCTGCTAGGCTTTCACAAAATAAAAGACCTGCTGGATTCAAAAGTGAAATAATCAATTTTGTTACACTGAACAGGTTGAAGATTGCAAGGAATAATTCCACAGCCTTCCTCAGTAATTATAATTTAAAGGTACTGAAAAGAGTCAGGTTTTATTATCAAACCTGAAATATTTAATTTTTGAATATACAAACAAATGCAACAAATGCAAAGTCCTGGAAAGGGATCTAGCTCATCACCAGACAAGAAGAAAATTTTAACAGAAAAATCACTACATGAACAGCCCAAAAGAGTAAGCAGAAGTAAATGATTGAGATTATATATACTAGTTTTGATCATTTGTAGATTTTTTTTTTTTTGCACTAATATGTTTTGTATATAAAAATAAAAAAAAAAAAAAAAAAAAAAAAAGGAGAAAAAAGAAAGTACCAGAAGGTACTGGAGGGAGCAGACAATGATTCCAGCCACATAATAAAGATATGTATGCTTTTTCACCTGATTTATGTCATCTGATTGAGGTGACTAAACAAAGTTAAATTCTTTACCAGAATTTGTAACAGATTTCTTTATCTTTCCATGATTATTTACTTATAGAAATTGTAGCTACAAAAGTATAATTTAAAACAGTTCCTTTCTCTTAAGATTTGGTTTGGAGATTAGATAGAACACAATTTCTTTCCCCTTTTTTTTTTGAATTATACTAACAGCTGAAAGCTTCAAGAACTGCAGCACACTATTAGAAGTGCTCTCAGGAATATCAGCTACAAA
Organism: Psilopsiagon aurifrons; assembly: GCA_025447955.1. Classification (NCBI taxonomy): domain Eukaryota; kingdom Metazoa; phylum Chordata; class Aves; order Psittaciformes; family Psittacidae; genus Psilopsiagon; species Psilopsiagon aurifrons. The sequence continues at coordinate 19,351 of JAOEHY010045795.1, forward strand.
TAATTCTACAGCTGATTGGCTTTTCATGTTGTTAAAACATCTGGAATTGTATCTCTGGTCCTGGCAGAAGAATGCACATATGGTGTGATAGAAACTTAAAGATTCAAGGATGCTCAGTCATCTGATAAACATGGTAACATTAATAAACATTAACAACATAATAAACATTAGCAGTCAACTGGATAAACTGATAAGAAAGAGGATTGTCCAAAGTAACATGTAAAAAAAAAAAACAAACCCGTCAGTTTTTCCTGAATATTACCTTCAATCAATGGTAAAATGAGGTTTACTTCAGCTAAATGAGGCTTAGTAAGGCTGTAGAATGCACAGTCAAAATAACCAGAACTTCTTCCCTTGACAAATAGCTTCTGAAAGGCACCAAAATACACATAATTATAGTCAAAAAAACACTAAAAACATACTCTGTACCACACACATGCAGCATAACAGCTTGATTTCATCATAACACTTAGATACAATATTTTCCTGCACAGTATTATATTAATATGATAAAGAGCAGCCAGCCAAAAAATAGCTGAAGAGCTGCAAAGTGATTTCAGGAATTGAAAAGCAATTTCAAATGTTTGGTAAGCATTAACTTGCTCACTGCGCCCTATCAAAACCAGCTGCTAGCCCATAATTCTAACCTTTTCCCTTTCAAAAATTCAAGGCCTTGAAATCCTATATTAATAAGAAATAAATATGGCAATTAAAAGAGTAAATGTAATTATAAAAGAAAGCTCCCACCATCAAAACCTTCCTCTTATTACATCAGCCTGTTCGACTTAAGGGAGCAATTTGAAAATATGTTCCCATGCAGCATAGCTTACATATCTGATAACCAATAGATTTCATGAAATTTTAGACCATTCTTCCGCATTCCAATCTCACTAAACATTTATTTGTTACAGCTCTAATTAACAGATGTAGGGATACTAAGAAATGTAGGCATGTTCAGAAAATAGTCCCTGAGAATGGGTTTACAGCAGCAAACAAACTGAATGGAAGGGCACCTAAGTTTGTTGACATCAAATGTTAAAGATTGGGTTGTTTTGCATCCCATGTCTTCCCTACATTAAGATGTCTCCCTCTAGCTCTGCATTGGGCATCAGTGAGGAAGTGGGATTCATTTTCAAAAGCTCTGTCACACCCCAAGTCATTCCCCTAGGTTTAGACAACCGGCCCAGGCCATCAAAGAGCAAGCTGCCATTCATCATGCGTACAAATAGCCTACAACACTCAGAGTGGTAGTGCAAAACACGGACTTCATGTACTTCTCAACCCGAGGCATTTTGAAAGCATGCCTTTTGTTTGTCTAACAAGTGCTTTTATCAACAGCTGCATTGCAAAGTTAGAACACAGTTGAAAGTACTTCCCTATACAGGAAAGATCCCTGGAATTTAGTTCACACTGCCTGGAATATATATCAGTGTCCTGGGTTCAGCAGTAGCAATAAGTTTTCTCCTTCTTGGTAGCTGGTGCAGTGCTGTGTTTTGGACTTTCAGCTTGGGAACAACACTGATAACACCGATATTTTTCATTGTTGATAAGTAATGCTTACTTCAAGCAAGCACTCTCTGAGTCTCATGGTCTGCCAGGAAGGAGCGGAAGCCAGGAGGAAGCAGAGATGGGACACCTGACCCAAACTAGCCAAAGAAGTATTCCATACCACAGCACATCATGCCCACTATATAAACTGGGGGCAGTTACCCAGAAGGGATAGGGCACTGCTTGGGTTGGACTGGGTATCGGTGGGCAGGTGGTGAGCGGTTGTATTTTTCTCCCCTGTTATTTCCTTTATGATTATTATTATTGGTGGTAGCAGCGGTGGTTTGTGTTACACCTTAGTTACTGGGCTGTTCTGATCTCAACCAATGGGAGTTACATCCTTTTGATTCTCCTCCCCATCCCTCTGGGAGTGGGAGGAGGGGGCGGGGGGGAGAGTGAGCAAGCGTCTGTGTGGTTCTGAATTACCAGAGGGGCTTAAACCACGACAATCAGCATCTGTTTCACATACACACAGTGTAAATAACACTCAGCTTATGAAACTAATGAAGAAGCTTTCTTCACTGGATGAATAAGGAGACTGGCTAAGGTGCTAAGGTACAGATATATATTATAGAATAAGTATCTTATTACTGCCTTTTTTTTTTTTTTTTTGAAAATGCTTCTGGATATCTAGGCAACATTCAGGCTCATTAAGAGCCTAAGCCCCACTGAATTTAAAAATTTAAAATAGGATTACTATATGGTTTAAATAATTTTGGACAGTTCAGTCATCATTAAAAAATATGTCAGCTATTGTTTTAACAAAATTAAAGTAGCACCAGATAAGTATACAAATAATGTTGGTTCAGAATTTTCCTTGAATAGAAAACAAGTGAGCTGCCAAGACTTGGATATAGAGAGAGGAACGTAACATCTCAGAAAACGAGGTACCCTTTTCTTCCCCATGACCCTCCTTGCTAAAATCCCTGTGTCTTGAAAATTCTCATGTTTCATCCAGGAGATTTTTGGGCTGCTTATTCTTTTTCTTTGTAGCCCCTAATAGAAACAGATGAAAACATAGTCTAAATTTACATAAGAGTTTTCAACAATAAATTGTATATTTAAGAATAACTAAAAATAATGCATCAGATTCAATGCACTCTTAATGGACGATGACAATATTGCTTCATCATAAGCCTACATCCTCTTGCTGACACTTCTAGGCCCATAAAGTCTTTTTTGTGTATGCAGCTGTTCAGAGAGAAGACAGTTTTTGTTGGCTCATCATCCATTGTCCGTGGGTGCAGTATTATAACATTGATGGGAAAATACCTTCCAATAGAGTAAACTGTTCCCACACTAAAGGGTGCTTTTCCAACATAGCAGCAAGGAGCTGGTATTGACTGGACTTCAGAGTAAGGATGAGTACCTTACTTTCTTTGTAAGGACTAATATTTCCACATGACAGTTCTTTTGATATGCATGGTTATTTTTAAGCACACAAAGTAAAATGTAGGAGATATTTAGCCTTTGTAAATTGCACAACTGTCATAAGGGGCAAACTGCTTTTTAGCTGTAGTTAAACAACAAAGAGGGGAAGGATGGGGGGGAGAGGGGGGAAGAGAAAAAAGAAGTTGAGAAAAAGAAAAAAGAAAAAGGAAAAGAAAAGCGTGTGTGTGTGTGTGTGTGTGGTATAAAAGAGTTTTA